>JBBMHQ010069798.1:0-13169 GCA_037834295.1 Postelsia palmaeformis
CTCCTATATGGTAGGATGAAGCTCACCCTCCGTGCGACTCGCCCAACACCTCAAGTTGTTTCGCGCTTTGTCTACCTGGTCAGTGAAAACTCGACGTGCTCCGTCCCGACGTTGTAGGGATGCAAAGGTCTATGGTCTCGAAACTGTGGTCATGCATGAAAATGAGTACCCCCGCCGGCCTCCTCCCCCCGCCGGCTTGCTTTGGAAAACAATGGCCCTGCAGCGCTCTATGGGGGCAAAAAACTGCTCCTGACGTAGCTGCGTTGATGTTTCTACCCGTGGTAGGTCGGCCCGAAGGGGGCAGTGCTTAGCGCACACCGAAATCAACCAGGAAAAAAACGGGCCAAGATAGAACGGACAGAAGAGAGATATTTCATCCACCCTTTCCCTAAACTACCGTCGCACGTCTTTCCTCCTGAAGCATACGCCGTCAAAACAGCGACCGCTCATTTGAGCTCCTGTAGTGCCCGTCGCCTGGCAAGGCCCCTCTTTCGTCGCAAAGCCGCCCTCCTTTCACATCTATGACCTCCGTTCTTTTGAATATCAACCACTCCGGGCGCTTGCAACGATTTCTTGCAGCATTCCCCCCCTTTTTTTCTTCAACTGTTCTTCCTTTCGCCGAGCGAGCGACGGCATGTGGTCGAGCTGCCATCCGGTCGTCAACATCGAAAGGACCTCCACTATAAACCCTCTCGGGTCGTTCCTATATTGGCTTCACCCATGGCTACATTCCCCAAGGCGCTGATTGTCTGGCGGCGGCGCAAGCATCCCACAACAGTACGATAATATGGAAAACAAGACGACGCTCACATGGTCAATTTGGGGGGAGAGGGGGGGGATGTCATGATGCTGGTATGGTCTGGTATGTCGAGCTGAGTATGGTGTAGTTCCACGGCTTTGAAGCTGGAAATAAGTTTGCCTTTCGACACACAGAGGCGTGCTGCGATAGGGGTCTAGTAGCACGTTGTGGCCGTACTGTTTCTGACCTAACACTAGATTTGGGATGCGTTTTCTAATATCATCCGTGTCGTGGTATACGTATACGCTTAGGTTCAGGCCATGCGATTGCTCGCCGATCCCGTTGGTGGCTGAGTTATAGAGCCCTCCAAGGAAGGAGTCTCAAAAACGGTATTTCGTAGGTGCTGCGTCTCCCGTGGCACGCGACGTTCATTGTATATCTTTCGAATTGCATTATATGATCGTTTTTTGAGTCGTGGAAGAGAGAGAGGTTCCACCTCTCAGCCAGAAACCTGTATCCCAGCTTCCTGCTATACCCTGAGTATCTCGACCACCATATTCTCCGGCTCTCTCCCTCCTATTATACCGGCCGCGTTTCAAACTAGTACGGCCTACAGTTGTCTCGGATGACCGAGCCCTCAAATGGTACGGTACCATTCTACTCCTCCAACACCGAGGTAATGTGAGACTACTGTTTACCGTACTCTTTAGTTATCTCCAACCCCACACTATTCCTTCCCCCGGCTGTCTCTCCCTTGCCACCTTTCCCTTTGCCAGCTTACGTGACACACTCGTGGAGTCTTCTATGTTATTACGTGTGAGCGCCTTGTACGCGTCGGACGTCCACCTCCACTCTTTCTGGATGAATCGTTCCGCTATGTCTCCCCCCCGCCGCGAGCGTGGTCGCGGCTCCTATACGCAACGAGTGCAGGGCGAACTCATCGGGATTCTGACCTGACTTCGCCACTACCTTCTTGATTGCTCGAAAGGCACGGTCATACCTAACAACTCTTACGGCCTTGCCACATCGATACGAGGAAAGAGGGGCATGGTCGGGAGAACCAAGAGAACATGACATCAACTCCAAGATAAGGGCAACAGCCCCGCCGTCTGTCCTACAGGACGAGCTCGTGCCCGACGTGGAGATGCTGACCAACGCTCGATGTCTTGCTTACTGAGAGCGAGGCCTTCCCTTCCAACCGAACTTGCTCTATCCCAGTTCCCGATACAGACATGCCACATTCTCTCTATCTATAAACCCTGCTTTGTCCGTTGTTTCGTTTACGGAAGACAACACTTCGTCAACGGACATAGCTACCCTTTCTTGTCATCCGTTCCAAATTCGCTGGGAACCTCAAAAGCTACGGAGAACAACTCTCAACGTTTAATGCTTTCAAAAAAACGCTGCGTTTTTTCATTGTCGCGATGGCGAACCCACACACTGTTGAGTTGACGGGCCTTTTGTTTTAACGCGGTGTCTGCGTTTTTGCAGCTTGACGATCGGCCACTGCCTTATAAAGGCATGCCACGCTTCACGAGCGTACGACCCCCTCCCTCCTCGAAGACAGGGGTAATCACCTGCGTTTTTCTGGGGCTCTTTACTCTTGGAGTTTCACATCTCACTCAACAACCGACCTGTACATACATAGAAAACCATCTTGGGCTAGGGCCGATAAGCAATCCCCATGAGCTGGGCACATATCGTGCTCGTATGTATCACACGCGAAATGTACCAACTGTACTGGGAGTGCACTTTGGGAACCAATATTGGTCGCTTCCCAGCCGCAGATTCAAACTTCTTCACGTAGTACCTGGAGGCAACGTACTGAGCGCCCAACTGATGGGCGTGTCTTCAATAGGGCTAAAAACGGTGCTCCGTCCCGAAAGGGATGCGTGATCAATGGTAAAATGACTCAGGCTAACAACAAAGGAGGGCCCCTCCCTGTATAGCAGTGTCTCTACGAAACGTGAATGCAGTTCAAGAGATAAGTGGTCAGCTTCTTGTTTAGCGCGGGAAAATGGTTAAACTTCTTGAACGAATTGTGCAATGGATCGGTAGACCTCGTGGTGATAATCCCTTCTTGTTTGTACTGGCAAGTCTTCACCCGTCAACAGCTGCACCCGCGCTTGAAGACAAACAAATATGGGAATGTGGAGGTGGGCATTCGTCGTGATTAGCAATGTGTATCCACAGTATATTGCCGCCGTTAACACACGGGTCTGCATGCAGTCGTCCAATAATATTTGATTCGTTATTTGACAATCTCCGACATGTCGAGCGACTGACGTCCATGGAAGAGGTGTGTTGGAATTTGTGGAGTCTGAAGTACGTAGATTGTTGATACTAGGTATTACACACGATAACGATAAACCATGTTAAGGTATGCAGACAAAATCAATAACAAAGTATGCGACCACCTCTGTACTCCTCGTAGTAAGTCGGTGTATTATATGCTGTACTTGGCACTATCGGGAAAAGGCAGAACAATATGGTAGAGTAGCTCACTTGCCATGTTACAGGGAAGGTTGGTGCAGTGTCGGAACTCGATTAGCACATAGCCGACGATTACAATCAACCGTGGTGTAAGTATTGTACGGAGATGATGAGGCAACGGTTGCGCCACCGTGATCATTCTCGTTCATCGTTGATTCCATTTTGTCCCAATCTCTTTCTCCATCTCTGTCTCTCTCTCCCGCCCTCGTAACTTTCAAATTTGGCGAACAAATCACCATGTCTTCCGACCTCGTTTTATTCTGTATCGCAAGCGTTCGTCACACTCACCGATGACATCTCAGACGCATGCGACGGCAGCGCCTGCAATATATATTTTGATTGAACTACTCGAGTACAGAATATTTTGTAGGTTGTCTCACGTAGCGCCCGATAAAATAAACCGGTCGCGGGTCCGCGAAACCTGGCATGTGGCGGAGTGACGGCTCTAAGCTTTTGACTGGCATTTCATCTTGTTCCGAACGGCAGTTCAGCTTGCTCCAAACGCCACACCCGTGTCACTTTGTCGACTTGCGTCGGAGTATACATGTCGCGGAAATCAAACGGGTTTGATTCGAGCAGGCAACAAAGATGTCCTCGCGTGCTGCGGCGAGACGACGGGAAGATTGAGATATCTTCAATATCACGAAGATACTGCCCCATTGACAAAACTATCAAGATTATGGCACTACAGTACTGCTCACATATTGCCGCTAACACTGAGCTACTGACATTGAAACTAATTTACTGGCCCTTAGAGTAAGACATTGGCTGTGCAACTGTCGCCGCAGCTAATAGCTTGGTCATATGTGTGGAGCTACGTGTATCATGTCCAATCGTGCTGCGTACTTCCGCTAGGCGACGAAGGTTCTCCGAGGAGGGGGTACGGTTAGCCCTCTCGCGTATGCGACGTGGACTTCGTGTGCGCCTGACCTGTTCAAAGCGGTTTTGGATGCTCTCGTCAAGGTTAGTGTTTTCGTGGGTGTGGGTGTGGATAGACGCGAACGAAAAAACGAAGGGAGGGAAAAAACGATATTTTAATGCAAACCGTTAGTCAAAGTAGCTTGAAGTACGTTCGACAGAGAGTAGTGCCCACGGCGTCCCACCATCCAGATAAAGGTATGAGGAGTTGCGCTTGCTTTGTTTTGCACACGGTGGCATATTTCCGGGCTTGATCACGGATCCAGCAGTAACCAATGAGATCCGCCACGTCTATTTAGCAACGACTTTTCGCATAGATGAGAAGAACGATAATACTGGGCAACGCTTGTTGTTGCGTGTACGTTTATTGACGCGACTTGCTGTACACAATGATAAACTTGGAATGCTGGGGGTGTTGCCTGCAACGTATTTGACTATTTTGTGCTTTGCAAGGGTCAGTAGTTCAGTCTGCCACGCCAGCTAGGATGCTGATGGTGGAACAGCTCTTGTGTTTGCTGTGTGGCGCTTTGCTGCGAACTCCAGGACGCAACCACCGATGTCGTTTTCCCATAGACGTACGTCTATCTACGGTCTTCGGGGGAGACTAGACTCGGATTTGAAGACTTCTGGATACAGTGCCCCTACTTTGGAAGCCCAGCCTCCATTATCACAGTCGTCCTACGGTAGGGGCTGCACATTGTGTAGCACAAATAGTTCTCGCCCACGGGCTTCTAAGCCATTGCACCAGCCGTTGTATCTGAGAAGCTACCCAACCATTGTATGTTCGGACCCGATTCAAAGCTTGTGACGTTATTCGCTCGATATCTAGCACCCGGGATCGCGTACCAGGCTTAGCTTGACGATATTCTCTAACTCGGCTGTTAGACGAAGAATACGAGCTCCACAAGTGCCGAGCCCCTCGAAGCAACCGAGTGCTACCCCTGCTGTTACAAGCCTAGTCACCCCGTCCTCTCGTTCGATTTTTGATGTTGTGCGAAACAAAGCTAAACAGTTCCGTGCCTCTCCATGTCTTCAAATATACCAGGGCGGCACGGCCCAAGACAACACTTCTCTCCGGTATATTCTGATCAAGGGGAACAGTTGCGGACTCACGCCTTTGGCAGGCGCGTTGTTTTGCGGGGAGGTAACGCTTGTGGAGGCCGTCATGAAAGAGTGCCGGCCGGGGTTGCTGACCCGGGATGAGGTGCGATTGTTTAGAAACGGATACTGGTTGTTGACAAACGTGGTGGCAGCGACGATGCCTTCGACAGTATACATGGACAATACAATGTTTCTTGTATATGTTTGATATTATTGATTATGTCGGTGCGTGGTCTAAATGTAGTATCCTTTCAGGATCATAGTATAAACACAACGGTCATTCAAAGCAGGGGTGAGCCGTCCAATGCACAACTCTTGCGCTTGTCTGTACGACACTGTCAGGTCATCAAGCACACCACCTCCAAGACTAGGAGTAAGTATATACACCACGGTTCGCGGCCGAATTTTCGATCCCATCTCCTGAGTTTTTTATTATATCTTGTCTGTTGAGCTACCGTAGCGCACGATGAACCGATACGTTGACAAAATTTGCTCTTTGCCGCTCGTTATCTGGCGACATCGTGAATCAGATCAAGGACGTGATCGTTGGAATCGAGATGGTCGGCAAAGACCACGCTCTCTATGAGACCCAGCGCATCTTTATTCTTTCCGAGCCCTGCCTCACGAAAGACGTCCTCGCCGTGATCAGTAAGGTGATGATCGACATTTATCACCAAATCCTAGATCGGGTCCCTTAGCTTCTAAACCGTACACGTCCATGCACTCTATTCCATTTAGTACTGGTATTGGGAGCATCGATAGTAGCTTCTGTAGAACGTTTGACAACAGTTTAGTGGATCGGAATATCTATGGATTTGTCTGCGGGGTCTGGCTGACGCTACCATTTGCACCGACGAAACATCTTGAGCGCGCTATTAGGAGTTGCGCTGAACCTTGAAAACCGTTTTGGATATAGAATCAAGCAGTTGAAAGACGGTACACAACATGGAATGAGTCACACGATTGTACCTCGTACCAATTTAGGTTCGACGAGGCGTTGTTGTCCTTTGGTCGATATATAATTTTCGCGCGTCACCGACCGAGCCAGCTTGACGGCAGACTTGCTGGCGAAAATATGTGCCCCTGCGTGCAACCTGCTGTGTTATGTTCTACATCTGCTACAGCGTCGCAGCAGGATTGGTCTGCATACAACCGGCTGCTATATATTTACATACACCACGTCGTCGCAGCAGATGCCACGATATTTACGACACGTGCGGTAGGTGTAGTGCTTATTGGTCAAAGTGAATTGTGACCGACGGGGGCTATGCACGACTGAGGAACTACTCAACATCGGAAGGATGTCACCTGTGCTACACTACACTACGTCGTACTTTCAAAATACATTTAGGAACAGGCCATGGGATTGTTCCATATCTGGCTACATTTTAACGTAAACCTCAGACACAACATTGGGTGGGGTTTATTCTAGAGCTCCTCGAGTGGAGAGCCCACTTATTTATTATGTGTATGGTGCACGCTCACCGTAATATGCGTCCTATCCCCTCTTTTCCGGGGTCCGCCTTGTCGACGAGCAGGAGCTCAAAAACGAACCTGCAGTGCCTTCGAGACTATGTGTGATGTCGAGCACACGGACGACCGACTTCAACAAGGAAATCGAGAAAGCTCATCCAGATGCGGCGGTGGACAGGGCAAAGAGAGCTTCCGAAGGGGGGACGTATGACGGCCTCATGCTAGTGTGGAATAGCTCATCAATATCTGACGGCCTCGAGTCATGCGATGTTGATATATGCCCCACCCATGCCATGACGTCTCGTGCGAACTGCAGTATGTAATCCCCTTCATCTCCGCGTGGTATCCTAGGCCATCATACGTTACTCATGAATCGTATGCTTGCTCTTGGAATGGGTGTCCTTATTAATGAGTGTCTTCATGGTTAGCTTGGTAGCTGGCCCTGTACTGCTGGCTTGAACTTCGCGATATAAACCACGCGTGCAGTTACTTGTGTCGGCCTCATCCTCGTAGACACGTTGATTCATTCCCTTGGCCTTGAATTTCTCGGTCGCCACCGCAAGATACGCATGGACGTGATGTTGGGCTCATCGTGTATCGTTGCAACCACATCCCCGGCAGCAGTTTGTGTAGCTTTTTGAATGCATTCTGTCTGCCGTTCGTCGTTTCTTGCTGTATCCCTGGCGCACTCTTCAAACGCACGATGGCAGGGCTCTGATCGAGAAGGGGTGGGACTGTCTCGACTACTTGCCAAAAATCCTTTCCAGGATCGGGTACCACGGAACGGGCGTCATCTGCACCGTTCTCTGCACCGTCGAGAATGCTAGGTATGCTGGAGAATACTTTGATGTGGTGTAGCGAGCGGAGGGGAACAATTCAATGGGGAGGGGTGCCTCGATGTTTGTCACAGTGCACGTGAACTCCAGCGATGCCCCTCGATGTCCCTGAGGGCCTCATCTGTGCCGTTCACGACAGTGCGAAAGCAACGGGGTGCTTGGAGCAAGAAAATGATATATTTATTCGAGTTGTGGGCTGTAGGTTCTGTCAAAAGTAGTCGATTAACACCCGCTCCGAAACGGTGAGCAGAACAGCACTATGAGGCTGCAACGATACGCAATCCGGAAGTTGACAAAACGTGCTTACTTCGCTCACGAGTATATCTACCGTACTTGTTACATACAATCCGTCTGATGCCCGAAATAAGTGACGTTTTATGCCTAATTTATCAGATTAATAGCAACTTCGAGTGGATCAAATGCAAGAAAAGAAGCAATCAATTCAACACACACGCTTCTCCCCACGCCGGTATGTCCGGTACCGTCTTACTTCGCTGGTTTGCGTATTGCAACTCGTACCTGCACCGTGCTTGTCGTCGTGACCTCAGCGATTCACGGCTGCTTCACTACTTTCATTATTTGCTGGGAGTGTGTCGGTCGTCCTTGCTCTGATACTGTTATATTATGATACACCGCTGATTTCGGAACAGACGACGTCTCTGAAGGCCCCTAATAAGCATACTCATGCTCCATTCCTATTGGTGTTCACAGCCGTTCCGAGTTCACGAAGCTTGGTCATGTTGAATGACCCACTCACCAGGTACCAGGGGTCATCCTCGAAAAACAAGCATACTAGCTTGGACCGGAGATATCCACTACAACCCTTCTCAAGTCAAGCACCACCACCACCAACAACAGTAACACTAGCTGAGCACCGGTACCAGTAGAAGTTCGTCGCTGGTTGTGGTGGTGGTAGAGGGGGTTATCGTTGGTCCTCCTGCTGGTTGCGGTGCTGGTGGGCATCTACTCTCTGCGTTGCTATGTGGTACCACGTTAACTTACTAGAACAACGACCAGACACGAGGTACCCGAGATCTACCATACTGTAGATTCACCATTACCTACAACTGACTAACTGACCACCACCACCACCACCAGAAGCTTGTTGGTGATGGTGGAGCGGGTAACAGTTGTGGTAGCTCCCGCTGCTGCTGCGGGTTGTGATGGCGGTTGCGATGAATATTTACATGCCGCTGTTTTTATTCTTGTTGTCGCTGTCAAGCTCTCGTGCCTGGTACACATTTTGTAAACCTTTTCCGCGCTGACGCGCATAGCTTAATTAGTCATGAAATCCATATCTTCAGATTGCCCCGCAACTATGATACGAGTGCGCCTCCGCTTCCACAAGCTCAGGCAAAACAAAACCGACACCTCGCTATCACCTCACGAGACCAGACACGGATTATACTGAAACCCACAAGATATTAACAAAAAAACGTAAACAAACGTTAAACAAAACGTAAATACTCGTCCAGAAATCCTCCCTCACTACAGCAGTAATTGTTTTTCCACCATGATCTGAGTTTTTTCGGTTTTTTAAAGTGTTTTGTTGGTCTAGATAAGCGTGGGAATATTGCGTGTCATCTTTCTACCCCACACGAATTCCAAGCAACTTGTCTCAGCATGTTTTACTTGCATTAACTATTGTTGTGCTGCTGTTATGGGCCCAAAGTGGGGATATACGTGTGTGTGGTTGTTCCTGTCCCACAGAAATTCCAAGCACTGTTTTCCCAAAACGTGGGAGCAGTTCTGGAGGGGTTACTATGAGAAATATGGGAGGGCGACTGGCGTGACGCATGCTCCTAACTAGCCGAGTTCAACACATACATACAACGTACATGTCTGTCTATTCAGAAGAAACGCCAGCAACACGGTAGCTTAATGATGCAGTCAGGAGATCGACCACTTCAAGACATCTGTCACGCTCCTCATTCCCACTGTTTTATAGATAGATTAAGCATATGCTTCTCGCAGTATTTCGGCCTCCCATACTTCAAAACATATTTATACTCCAATGAGGGGGAGACCTGCCCTCTTCAGAGAATATGCATAAATTTATACTGTCTCCCAGCAGAATTTCTGTGGCATGTAAGACCTATCAGGTACCAGGTATGTGTTCAATCGCCTGTAATTGCTCCTGCCCATACCTGCCCCAAAACAATGTCACCTTTCCTTTGTTTGTCATGCCTCTTCACTTCATTTTTTTCCAGCCTCCCACGTTCGCTTCAGAACTACTCCTTTCACTGAGGCTCTACCGACATGGGGCCTTTTCTCCTGGTAAATTATGAACTCCAACATCTGATTAACTAGAGGGCGCAATTCTGGGTGACACGCGCGCCTTGTCAGGTGGCTTTATATCCCCCTATGCACGACCGAAATAAACTTTATCCTTAACACGTTAGCGTTCCTGAACGCGGGACCTCTCTCTGCCCCATCGGCCTGGACAGACATAGAAGCACTCCCGATGAATAAGTGGTATGTTGACAACACTTGTGGCACCTCAATTCAAAGCTGACGCTTGTCAATCTTTCTAAAATTGCGCCCTTTGAAATATATATGTTGTGCTCGTCAACGGCTGCCCCTTCTTGCCGCCCCGCGTTTGCTGTCCATTCAATAGCCATGTCCCCCTGCGCTGGCCGCGGACGGCATAAATTACTCTCCCTCTCCATCAAACGTGCATACCCGCATGGCGATCACAAGTGGAAGGCTGGCGTGCAAACACGTATATCGACAATTAATAGCGCGCCTACTTGCAGTCCATACGTGCGGCAATAACTCGATAGGGTTAAATAGACACACGACACGAAATAAATCGCGAAGGTGGAAGTGTGGTGAGCTTTAGCTTTATTTTTACCAATCCGCCGGAGGATAAAAAATAAAAATAAAAATCCCGTCTTGCCCAATTCCCGCTTGGCACCCTGATGCTACACCCACTTGGCCTCCGCTTGGCACCCTGGCCCTACATCCACGAAAATACCGTAAATAGGGCTATTTTCTCAACGCCTAAACGCAATCGTGTGTTGTGATGTGGTGTTGTGTGGTATGCTATGGTGCCGAGCCGTGTTGGATAGCACTAGCACTTGTCGGTCAGATTTGTTTCTGATTGACCGGGCTCCGTAACCGAGTAGTATCGATGGAATCAAATTATTGTTCTGTGACGTTATTTTTATTCGTGATATACCTACTTCAAAGTATTAATAGGCGTGCGGATTGTTGGTGAAAGGGATTGTTTACCTTGTCAGCTTTCAGGCATTTCGAGTGGGGCACATACCTTTTAGAGGGAATACGCCCAGAAAAAATGCATGCTACGCCTACTGAAACATACGCCTACTATGTTAAGCTATCCTATGCTATGCTGTGCTGTGCCATACAACTCGATAGTAATAGATGCTATATACTATAGCATGTTTTAGGCTATGGGAGAGTATGATATGGCATGGCATGGTATGCTGTAGCATCGATTATTCGTGTATAGTTTGCCTTGATCCGATGACTCAAAATGTTGTGTTCTACCGGTACTTACTCTATTCCTAAGCTCACGTGAAATCACGCTAATAATAGTACTCATACACTGCGGGCATCGACATGGACCAACCACGAACCTGCAATCATAATGGATCCATCACGAGCTTGTAACCCTGGATTTCGTCCTTGTTTTTTCTGACTATAGTTTCTTTGGAAAGTATGGAGTGCTGATGCTCTCTACCGTGTTGGCGGGCCTGTCAATCGAAGCCCTTTCCCACCTGGCATCGCGCCGAGCACTACCGAGTCCCCCGTTCACCCCCGCACGATACGTAGCATCCACGAGAAACACCAGGCCCCAGGTGCATTCGAGGACTTCCCCCTACGATAGAATATTATTAAAACCGTTCTCGCTCGTCGAGAAGTTCGAGCACAAGTGGGGTACATGTATCCTTTGACGTTTCCTCTTCACCCGGCCGAACGGTTCGTTTGACTTGGAAATAGTGAAAAAAACACTATTTATTTAAGCAAGTTACTTTCATTTTTGCAAAAACAGCGGACGGACCAGGACCCCTCGCCGAGCCCAGTGTTCGGAAGTCCCATGCACATGATGAATAAGGACGCTCCTGCTGCTGCTGACGAAGCAAGGCGAGGTCCCCCAGCAGCGGTTACCAATGCCCTGCATGGTCTTGGTGGCCTTTTATTATAGTCTATTAATAGCTCTCAACATTTCTACTTTTGATCCGTATGTCACTCGCTGTGAGTCCGACTACTACTACTGCGAATGGTGCGCATGTACGTGGTAATCAAGAAGCAACCGTTTTTGGACCTCAGCGGTGTGGGGCATATGCTCGAACAAGAACATTTTGGAAGTAGCCCTATGGCGATTCATGTCGGATTGAAACCTATTAATAGTGCGGTACGAAGGAGATATTTTTGTCATCGATATACATACGCGTAAATATTCCAGGTATGTTAGACGCCGTGTGTGATGCAAGTGCAGCAGTTGTGAATGGTTTGTCCTTACAGTATTCACAAAAAAAACTTTTTTTTCGGATATTCAATACATCACCTTTTGAGTCGGCCGTTTTTATCGTAGAGCTTGTATTTCCGACTTTTTAGTGGGGTTTTTTCGAGCAACGTTTTCATCTTCACGATTATCCTGGGGTTTTTCAAATACGTAAAATTCTCTTTTCCTGGTATTTTTCCATCCGAACATAGGCACAGATTGTGACAGGACGCCTCTAATCTCGATCCCTTTAATTTTCTTCAAATTATAATTTGGAAATTCTGTTGAAACAGCTCTCGGAAGCGGCCCCCAGCGGTATTAAGTGTACTCATAACTTTCGGAAGCAGCCTCAGATGAAGTGCTGATTTTCCTGGCACCGTTTGGCCGATGAAGCGGAAAACAAAGACGTGTGTTCAAGTTGTGCTATGCCACTACGGTGAGCCGCATTGCCACTACGGTGCGCTATATGAGAGTAAGTTTCTTTTTTCTGTATTTACGAGTACGTGTATGTGCGTATCCCCTCGATTTGCGTGTGGCGTATTCATAACCTTTACTTCCAAAGTTGCTGACTGCTGCCACTACCCATCGACATCGAGCATACCCAAATACCCAGCGCACACATGAACTCCCTACTACGTATCTTCATTCCGAAAAGTATACATTATAGGCGATCAGCGTTATAACTAGGCTCGCTACTGCTGTATACAGGGAAAGATTTGAAGAAAAAACACGAATACTCCAAGGAAGCAGCCGGGGATTCCCCTGCCCTCTCTCGCCATCTATTAATAGTTAATAATACTATTAATAGCGTCGTAACCACCGGAGTTGAAACCACCATGTCGCGGACTTCCAGTCCCATACTTCTCTTATTACTTATGTCGATAGTTTTACATGTACTGATACCTGAATGCGCAAAATAAATGGCATCCTTTGCCTTTTTTTTAGATTATTCGTGGTCTGCCATTTGTTTTGTGTTGTCGTATACCGGTAGCGCTTGACCTATACCGTACCTCCAAGTGTTATTACGCACAGATGCTTGCATGCCGTAATCGACATTTCGAGTGCCGGGGTATAGCCTGGATCACGGGGACGACTGTCTGGGTGCCAGCTGGGCCATGAGGCCGGGAGCAGAGGGTGG
>JBBMHQ010069820.1:0-13168 GCA_037834295.1 Postelsia palmaeformis
AACGACAACACTGGAGTCATGGTGGCTGCCTATCTCGGTGGCTCGAAAAGGTGTTCGCGAAACGGAAGAGTCAAGCACCCGTCTCGCTTTGCCTTCCCCGCCGCGGCTCGATCGAATCATGTTTTTTCTTCATCAGTAAATGGCTGCGCGAGAAGAGAAAAGGGGGGGCAGTACGCCAGTCGCCTGGCCCTAAAAAGGTTGTAGGGACGTCGGCGGCGTTGTGCTGCTTTTGGATAGGTAGCGCCCGTGTTACGTTGGGTTTTTTTTTGGCGTGGGGGCACCAATCGTTGAAGGTGCGTCTTTGAAATCGTGAGACCATTCGTAGCTGGGTCAACATTTTCTCAAGCCTCAGACATCGCTTTGGCCAGACGGTATTATTGAAGGCGACTGTCCTCGCACAAATTTCTCCCTTCTACGCCTTCCATGCATGTTTTCCTTGGTTCTCCGGAAGCCTTCCTGGAAACTTAATAAGCCTCCCTTCCTCCCACCGGTCCAAACCAAACTTAAAGGTCTGTGTCCTGTGAGGTGTTCCTGAAGAGCGGCAAGGCGTACATGGCTTCGGTTGTGTGTCTCAGTGCTGAGCCCGGCCGCCCTCGATGGGAGATCTCGCAGAGCGTCTCTCTTTTATCGTCGTCGGCGTTTTCCTCTGGTGCCTCGACCCCCGGGTTTCAAGGGTTTCGCGTGATGGCTTATAGTGCCCATCCGGTTCAGGTGAGGGGATTGCGTGTTTGCCTTGGAAATGTGAGTTCGTTTGTAGATTTCTACCGGTACTCCTCTCTTCTTCGCCTTCCTATTCCACTCGTTGCCTATTCGAGATCGAGCACATATCTCCTATCGAGTACACCCCCCCCCTCACCCCCCCCACCCCCTTATTTCACGGTGGGGGCGTACGAAATGCGTACTACTCATCGTAGTCAGTAAGACGTACGTACTTGATTTGTTTTTCGTTGGCCAGGGTGGGCTGCTGTGCCGCTTGATCCCGTGGCCAATTTGACAAAGCACATGAATCTTGTCGAGATCCTTCTCCCCAGAGCCAATACGCTGTCGGCCACTGTCCTAAGTCTTGAAGCGTCACCGCCGCCATCGTCTCCGCATTTTCGCGACCGGGGGGGGCTCGCTGGTCACCCGAGCAGGTGACTCCTGCGGAGATGCGGCCGGAAGCGGCAGGATATTTCCACGTCGGCCCCTCCCTGCACCAGGCGTTGCTGCGTCGTTGCCTCGGGGTGAGCGAGAGCAGTGTTTGCGGCCGCCATCGCCTGCTCCACGGTAGAATAAAGTCGTTTTGTTCGTTTTGGGTCCCCGGGGGGGGGGTGGGGGGCAGGCTTTGTCTTGTATAATTGTGTGCGTTCTGGAAACTGTGGGCTAGGATTTCCCGTGAGGTTGTAGCGTGTTTGCCTGGCAGCCCGGTATTGTGAACGTGCGAAGGAATCCCGTCACAGTTGGCCACGTTGCGTGACCACATGCGCAGGGCACAGTGATAAATGTAGAATAATAAATTTGTGAGTGGCGGCCCCAGCCAACTCGAACAGAAGTGCACTTGACCAGGGTTAACCCTTGGGCCAGCTCAACCTGGGTGTTTCCGCGCAGCTATCCTCACGACTCGCCGCGAAGTTTAAATCAGAAAATGAGGCATTCTGTCCCCATGCGTTCATTGTATACGTGCGGCGTCAATATTGCTTCATGCAATAGGGCAGAAGGGGATCATGCACTATATTGTGGAGCCCCCAATCCCTGACCATCAACGCTTGCCAACCTTGCGTTACGATGCCATGGGTGCCGCGTGTTTGGTCGTCGGGCAGGACAATTTAGCAGGCTCCGCGGAGGAGGCAGACAGAGGCCGGGTTGAGTCAATCGCGCTGTGCAGACGGGCCGCCCTGGTGTTGGTGTCGACGGGGGCCAGTGCGGTTTTCTTCGTGCTGATAAACGCCGGGTGCGATGTCGTGAGGAGCAGTGGGCATGCCGGGGGGCGGCACATGACGTGCCATCTTTTCTCGGTGTTTTATTCCCGTTCTTTGTCTTTCTTTCGCTTAGGTCCCTTCCAAAAAATGGTCAAGGGTGAAGAGGCAGCAGTGAAGTCACTGTGTATCGCCAATATGTTGCAGTCGATTGGACCTATGAACGTGACCGGGCCACATGTTCATGTGATTGCTGCATGCCATGTGTATTATTCGAAAATGTTGACTGCTGTGCTGCCACGAAACCTGGTTACCGACTGCGATCAAGGTTTCTGCTCGGCCTGTCCGTGCTCCTCTCGATAACATCTCTACTTCGTATGAACTCCGTGCGTGAAGAGGATCCCACGAGTAGATCAAGCCGGACTCATCAACATGCCGGCCCGCGCTGTGCTGCCTTTCGTGGGCGCTCTGCACGCTCCTGTTTGCTTTCACTCGTGCTTTTCATGTTTTTGTTCCCTTCACTCCCCACCACAATGTAGATGTCGGACTGCAGGCCAGCCGTAGCGTATCCAGATAGGGCTTGGGATAGAGGAGTTCAACGGCTTCTTATCTGCTCTGTGCTTTTATTTTCTTCGCCACTGCATGGCCATACGCAGTGGTATCCGCTCAGAAATCGCACGTACCAAAAATACTCGAAACATCGCACGCATATAGCACCCATCGCACGGCCACGCCGCTCGTTCGATTTGTTTTGAACATAAAATACTCCAAATACTCCATCTATGAGTTCGACCGATTGAGTGGATGATACTGAACATCTTGGAATATATTTACTTTTTACGAAGTGAATATTTCCGGATAGCAATTTTTGCACTGCTCGGCGCGGTTCGTTCGCGGGACGCTTTCGTCGCCCTGTTTGATTTTTCCCGCCACTTCCTCTGCCGTTATCGACGGCAATGCTTCTCTTTACCAATAGTTCGACGGAGGTTGCGCTAAACCTGAAGATTACTTCTCTGGAGGGGGGCACCATCCGCGCGCCGACGCCGACTTCTGACTCTCCCAGCGTTTGGGCAAAGTGCCCGCCATCATCCCAGAAAATAGTCCTGGTGCTCGCTCGAACCGGTAAGGACTCATGCCACGGCAGGGGTACCACGTTTGCCTTCTGAGGCAACATTTTCTGACCGGTAGAGCTCCTTAAGTGAGCAATCACAGGTTAGTATGATACATTTACTACAGTACCTGGTACGTATTACGGGGGGCGATAGTAAATAGGACCTAATATTGTCAGTAAAAATAGCGAAATATGTAGGTTTTTGTTTACCGTAGGCCCTATTCAATATGGCCCCCCGCCATAGTACGTTTTTGCATTGGGACTATTATAGCGCATATAAAAGATGTTCATCGGATGGCGCGAACAAACATGTTTCATGTTCCGGATGAGACAATGAGCTCCTTATGTGAGGAGCTTGGACAATACTAAGCCACCGCTCTACCGCGACATTGCTCTAAGCGCGTTAGGCGAGCGCAGCCGGATGAGTCGTAGCGGGGGGGGAGCACGCGATAGTTCCCTAGGTTCACCTCGGGGCTCTCAAACGGAATTGCCGTACGAGAGCTGTTGCATTATATGAAGAACTCTCCTGCTGCATTGCCGCATGCCCCCTCCCCCGAGAAGAAAAATATAATCTACGAGAGGTTTTACGCAGGCGCGTGGATTTTGTATACGGTTGCGTGAACATTCTCGTCCGTCATCCATCTCAACTTGTACGAGAAAATAGAAAACAACAATACCGTCAACAATGTCGCCCATTGTTTTTCTCGACGACGAGGGGAAAAATTACAAATAAACCTTCATGTGCCACCTGTCTCCTTCAGCTGCGCGTATTCGTGACTTACATCCCGTCGCGGTGGGTTGTTGGGTGGGTGGGTGGGTGGGTGGGGCGGGATCTAGCTCGGATGGCGACTGTTGTAGCACCGCAGCGGTGAAACGGGGAGGGGCGGTTGCCCTCCTTTAGTTTTTGGTCATTCGACATGATCCTCGTACCGCCGTTCGCCTCAGTCCATCGTTTGTTCTGCTCGCTGTTTCTCGTCTCGTCTTTTGTGCACGTGTATGTGTGTGGAAATTTATTTGGAAACTTCTTCGTACAGCGGACTACGGGACATTTCGGCACGCTTTCTTCTACCGCGTGACACCTCCAGCACGATCACGACCATCACCACCACCACGGTCACCACCACAGCGATCGCCACGGGCTCCATCGTCAGCGGCGGCTGAGGCTGCAGGGGAGAATACGTCGCGGCAAGAGCGCGGTTCCGCCCCCGCCATGGAGATGAGAGAAGGATGTACCGGCGATGGTCCTATACGGGCAGGCGTGCAATGCTCTCCGCGACAACAAACGCAGCAGCAGCAGCAGCTGCAGCAGCAGCAGCAGCAGCAGCAGCAGCGGCAAGGGGAGTCTGGAAACGAGCAAACCTTCGTAGATTTGTGTGGTTCGTCCGGAGACGAGGAAGAAAAGGGGCAGACGCTAGTGCAGGGGCCGAAGATGGCGGAGTGGGCATCGACGCAGCCACCGTCCGTGGTCGCGGCCGCAGGTCGCAGCGGTGGAGTCACTGCTGCTTCTGCTGTGAATGATGGTGGTGGTGATGGTGGTGGTGGTGGTGTGGGTGGTGGAAGTGGTGTGGGTGGTGGTGGAAGTGTTTTTGCTTCCGCTGCTGCCTTGTCTGTCGTTGCTAGCCGCGGCAAGGGGAGCGGCTGTCTCGACGGTGGCGACGGTAACATCGAGGGTCCTCACGAGAAAAGAGGAGCGGGGTTGTTTGCTGCACAGCAGCTTTTTTCGGTGGCGGAAGTCGTGGTGAGACGTGCGCATGACGCGCTGCCGACAACGAGTGGGTGTGTTTCAGGGCAAGCGCCGGTGGAAGGGTACGGCGGCGGAACGGTGGGAGAAGGGGAACGAGGGATCGGATTGGCGTCGTCGGCCCGGCACAATCATGCACGGAGCTGCTCCAATTGATCCCTCCCCTGACCTTGAGGCAGTTGCCTGGGCAAGGCGTTGGGTACGGGCATGTCGTTTTTTTAACATTGTACAAATATGTGAGCTGTCAGTCCGGTTTTAGTGCCTGCCAGGATAAATTGGGCCCCTTGCGTCGATGGAGTCGCTAGCATGCTCTCCCTCGATATTGGTTGTGCGGCTGTTTGATGTGGTTCGGCGGCAGAACGAGCAGATCGTGTTGAGAGAGTATGCCTCCTCTGCTTTAATTTTTATCCCGCCACAGGTTTATTCCGTTCGACAAGGCTTAGCTCCAGATTGCACGACGGTGCCCCTTTAGTGCACGTCTTATCTGTTTGCTAAATAACGTGCAAGTACACTTCTGCTTCTATCTCAGAGGCACAACAGCATTTGTGATTTTTTAACTTTCGCTAGTCCAGTTCTAGGGACCACACAAAACAACAGGCCGAGTGCCAACCTCCCAACCACATGAACAGGCGCTTTCGTACAAACCTAGCCATAAGAACAACCTCAAACACGTTCGAGTGGTGGGGCCATGTTTCACAACTGAAGGACGAGATGGTCCCGTCGAAAACGAATTGCATCAATGCTCATGATGCTTTGTTTCCATTCAGGTGGTCCTCCTGGCACCTGCCTCCCAACGTCCGCAGACGACTATCCTGCTCAAAGCTTCGGTATGCCGTCAGCCGACACATTTGCTACCGGTATGGTAAAGCTCTAAGCTTTGGTAGCTCCAAAGTTGACAAAACCTACATACCAGGTCAGGTATGAGCTATTCTATTTCCTAATTCTCGCAATCAACATCGCCCAGGCCGTCACCATGCTCGGGTATCGCGGCTCCCCTGCTCCCGGACGTATCTGCAATGGAGGTTGACCGAGATTCGCCGACCCTGCTGCTCCGGGTAGTGGACCCGGTCGTCCTCATGTCTCGGCGGGAAGATGTCGATGATTCGCTAGCCGGTGAAAAACGGCCAATTTCGACGGGGAAAGCAGCACAAAATCACATCGGGGGCCATAAACAACATTTGAAACAGTGTCTCCACACATGCAAACCCAATCGCTCGTCTCTCGCTGTATCGTTTTGACTTCAGGTGTACGAATAGGGGGGGGGTGGGCAGCACTATCAAGTTTGTAGATGCATCTATCTGTTGCTTTTCTGTGAGCTACTACTGCTGTTGATGCTGTCAATACGAATGAATGCGTTTCGACCCCAAAGATAACTGTCGATGTGCGGCAAGCATGGTAGGCAGTCGCAGCGGGTCCCTTCTCGGCAAGGCAACACACTCCCATTCGCGAGACCCTGCGCCGCACCCATTATAGCCCCTTCTAGGGACTTCAGGGGGGGGAAACTGCCCAAAGCGAACGACCATTCATTGCTAGCTCACGACTACAGCATCGACCTCACAAATCGGCTTGGGCTGCTGCCGTAGGGACGATGTGTCCGAGAAGCAACGCAGGAGAGAGGTACGACTCGCACATGTGCTGCGCTAACATCGGTTCAACTGGTTTCGATTACCCTTTTACAGTCGTATTGCCCTACTTCGAAGTATTGTTCTGCTTCTTGCAATATAGGCTCTTCACCTCTACTTCTTTCGGTCGACCGCCACAACGAAATATATGATTGTCTAGAGGGAACGCACGGTGAGTGAACAAGTCGGCGTGTAATAGGAATGATTGCTATACTTACACTGCTGCGCGCTATTCCTACGGTAGACGGGTGGTTATACCACAATTCCCGTGTGTTGGGTCGCTACACCTGTGTCCCGAAATAATTGATCAAGACATAATTTTCACACCGTCCGAGCACCATCCCGTATTTCCCACCTAATACCCTCCAGATTCTCCAGGCCTCTGCTGCCCGTAGAATCTCGGCTGTCACGCATCTCCCCCGCGCATGAACCCGGCCTGACTATCCCAGACCCGGCATCCCTGGATGATAACGCCTCTGCCTTCTCTCCCGCTGATCCCACGTTGGCATCCCCGGACGGTGGTGGCTGTGCGTCGGCGCGCTGTCCCGTGTCGTCCTGGACATGTGTCGCTGAACAGGATGGCGGCAGTGACTCAGACTCTCCCGCGGTAGCAGACAGTGCGGCTCGCTTCGCGTTGCTACTGCTGTCATCGCTACTGCGGCGTCGCTCTCCCTCTGGCTCAACGTGCGGGTGGGAGCGGAGGCCGGAGTCGGAGGCTGAACCAGCGCGGCCGCTGCCTCTACCCTTCTTTGCCGCCGTGCTGACGCCACCGCCGCCGCTACCCTCGCAACGACCTGGACGTCCACTGCTCGCAGGCGCACATTTTTCTGCTGATGATGGCGCCGGTGCGGTTGTCCGTACACTTTTCCCGGGAGAAAAAAAGTTTGCTTCGTTTCCCTTGCTATGCTTGTTTTTCCCTCGCCGACGGGCGTGGCAACTCAGGGCACGGATGGTCATCTCCTCCTGCAGCACAGTTACGACCACGCGCGTGATGTGGCACCATTAAAAAGTAGATCGGCGGAGGGGGTGCTGAGCCCGCCATCCGCCCCCTGGGTGCCAATTCAACGAAGGGGAATATTACTGCGCGGGGCTAGGAGCAACGCCGCGCCACAATATCGTGTATGTGGTGCCCTGGATTGAATCGATAAAAGGCTTCTGTTGAGTTCGTTTGAGCTCGAATTGTCCCAATGCATGCGGTCGAATAGAGGACCACGAGATATCGACTAATCAAATAATGGTCGTTAGTTAGATTTGGTGTCATCAACATCCCACATACGCGCAGCGTGAGGGTCCAGCAGCACGGGTAGGGTCATGTTGCGCCCGCGCCATACGACTCCTTTGCATCGTGACTCGGACACCGATTTTTTTTTCATCACCCCCCAATCACGCAGTGGTTGGTCATTGCTGTAATGCGGCGTTTTGTTTGTGTCCACGTTTCCCCTCTTGAAGTCCTCAAGAGGGCTAGAAGTACCTCGGTCAGCAGCCGGGGTCGTCGAATAGGCGCGCAATACGGTGGAACAGCGCGATCGTTGCCGGCCCTACGATGATAAACTCCACGCGTTAGAGGACGTCTGCGTGGGTGAATGGGCAGTCGTGTCCCGCACCATTACACCCTGCGGTGGAGCACCTTCAGTGCCTCGGGAGGGTTCAGAAGTGTGTGTGCGCGCACCGGTGTCGTTGCGTTCCTCCCCCGGAGCCATCCCACAGTAGGGGTGCACCAGACATTCCTGAGCCCCTGAAATTAGGAGCTCAGTATCTTACCCGATCCAATACTTGGAAGAAATTCGTTCGTGCCACCCGACTGGTACTTGTATGCGCTTGTCCTAAAACAAAAGTACGTGTAAATTTTTCATCCTAACTGGTAGTTCCTCAGGTAAGGAACTCATTAGGTCAGAAACCTTTGGCCCAAAAACTGCAACCCCTGTCGTAGGGTGACTACCCGCTCTTAAGTTGAATACACTCAGAGCAAACATTTTGCCCACGGCCATCTTTTGCGGTCACTCGCTTTTAGCGGGCGTGGTTGTTTTTCGATGATTCAGTTTTCGTCCTCAAAAATGGAGACCTCTTGGGCCATGAGCGTGTTCATCCGTATACGCGCGGAGTCTACTGCTGTGCGTTTGGTCGTCTTAGACGCCCTCAAAACACGCACAAGAGCTCGAAAGTTCGCTCAGCAACAGCATTTTGGAAGGAGCAACAGCTCGACGCTGCTGCCGGGTCTCTACTGAAGGACAACTGCTCGACACATATTCTGCCTAACGTTCATACATAGGTGAGATGACGCTATAGGCAACACCTTCCGGCAAAGGAGATAGTCATTGAATCACAACTATATACGTAGTCCACTCCACACCCGACTCACTTTGTCGATCTGGGCGAGGAACTCCGCCGTACTAGCGCTGATCTTAGGCCTGCGTCTCCGTACCGGTTGGCCGCCCGGCTCACCGCCGCCGCCGTCAGTGTTTTCGCGGAAACGCCGGCGAGATTTCCCGTTAGAGCCACCTCTAGTGCACGATCGGCTCCCGATCTTCATACCTTCTCTCGACGATTAGTCGGTGTCGGGGTTGGTAATAGATGTTAAGGCGTGTTCTTGAAGCGACCGTGCGGCAGAAGCTAGGATATTGAGATTAAATGATATATATTCTCGAAACTATCGTGCGGGAGCAAGTTGGAAGCGACATGTTGTGTTCTTGAAAACGACCGTACATACGGCAGAAAGTGTGAAATAGATGTCAATACTCTTCAAATGACCGGGCGAGAGAGAAAACGGTGAGTGACGGTACGGTTGGACTAGGGGGGGGGGGGTGAGTTCGAGCACAGCTTTCGTTAGTGCTCAGCTCAGTTGTCCCCGGGACCCAACACGGCTCTTCATTGTGCTCGTTCCCAAACCACCGCACATATCTGTTTTCTTGTATCCATCAGGCACTCTGCCCGGCCAGGGTCGATGAAATGGCGTGCACGCAGTACCTGTGCAACGCAGACGCCGCCAATGAAATCCCATGGAAGAAGGACTCCCGTTATTCTTGCTGACCTACAGCCTAAAAGGAGAATGCTACTGCAAGGCTACTGGATGCTGTTAATCGTTTAGGTCGCCACCAGACACTACTGCATTTTTTGTTCGCTTATGCTGCTGGGTTTGTCCGGTTCACAAGAACTGCAACCATTATTTTGGGATGCACTACTTAGAATTAGTGCGGTACGCTTGGTTTCAGTAGTTCAAGATTGAACTCTGAGCTTGAATTGTATGGGGTACTGTTTGTATGAGGAGAAGATGTTGGCTCCATGGTTGATTTGGAGGGGGAAACTACAAGCTGTATGCACAGACGTGGCGTCCAACTCCGGGCGGGATAAAGGACGTCTCCGTTTATCGTCACCATTCACCATCCGCTCCAAACCTCGAACTGGCACATGCACCTTTTGACGCATGCTCCGGTAGGGGATAGGAGAGGTGCATCTACTTCTTCTGGGTCCTCCTCGCTTGGGGAGCTCTAAGATGACTCACCCAAAAACTGAGCTTGACAAAAAAAAACTCCGGTAGGGGATAGGAGGGGTGCATCTACTTCTTCTGGGTCCTCCTTGCTTGGGTGACTCACCCAAAAACTGAGCTTGACAAAAAAAAGGAGAGCGCTACGTACATCCGATGGAAATTTTTCATGGCCTAGGGAATCAATGAACACAAATTATTTTTGTTCAGATATAAGGAGGCATGCCTTACTGGCTAGCCCCTCCGTTGAGAAGTCTCGTCAGTCCCAGTGACAGTTTGGCCGAAAAAAAGTTTCCTTTACCATAGCACGCGTCTTTTTTACGCTTTCACACCTCTGATAGATATATCATATTCTATCGGATCTTTCTACGACAGTAGATGATCTAGTTCCTCGCCCGCCGTTGTGAGAGGTTATGCATGATATATCTATATTTATATCCAACCCAGGGCACATACGCTATATAGATCGTACCTGTTGTAGCGGGTCCCATCCGCTAACATGAGCTAGACCATACAAAACCGTTCGAGGACAGGTATGTCTGCCTTGAAAACATTAGAGCATCGCGTGGGAAAAAGGTGTTTATCTGTCGAGAGGTGTAGACGCTTTGGAGCATCGCATGCCAGGTAACCATCCTAAATCCCGTAGACTAAGACAGCTACAGCTACCCATGGTGAAAACCGGTAGCATCTATCATCGAAACACTCACCGGTGGACGACGCATCGCTTGAGAAACGCGTCTGTATGGTCTGTCGGCCCGTCGAACCGGGATCAGACTTGCCTCGGTGCTCGTCGAACGGATCGTGCGACAGAGTGGGCCAAATTACCTGACAGCATGCGGGGGGCGGCGAGGGGGGGGAAGGGAGGGACGCTCTTGGTGAGGTACATTTCGACAGTCGACAATATACTTCCTTTCCATACGCGCGTCGCTTGGCAGTTACTCTTCCCCGTGGAGGAAGGACGGAGCAGAATGCTCCTGGTGTGTCACACTCCCGGGGTCAGCAATATTTTTTATTGGGGAGGAGAGGGGGGCAGGGCGAAGGATAAAAATATCAGTTTATGTCCACCCATGGGAAGGAAGTATTACTTCAAGTCTCGCTTGACAGGAGGGACATATACCAGATTTGCCAGGCATACATGATGCACGCAGCACTCAGGCTGTAACGAGAAAAATACTCCGGTTTTGAACCGAGCTTTGGAGCTGCGTTTTGGCTACGCCGTTTACGAATAAAATTGCAGAGAGGGAATGTTGTGCCGGGAGGACGGGGAGGGAGGGAGAATAATCCAAGTGTTCCACAATGCTTCGCTTCTCTTGCCTTGGCCGCGGTCTGCTCCATAAACCGGTCCTCTAGCTTCCGTCGAAACATTCTCTCACGGCTGTCGACGCGGCTCCTTTGTTGCTTGGCCTCTGTGAGCTTCTTCCCTCTCTCCTCACGACCCAACCGGAAAAATTCGTGCATCAGCTGCGCGGCGATGCGGCACGCGACCAGAAAGCAGGACGAGCAACTTGAGGACACAACGCAGGGTCCCGCACGGAGACCATGGAGAGAACATCAGACGAATTCTCCCGAGAAACAGCAGTGCAGGCTGACCGAGAGACAGCTATGAAGAAAAAGTCGTTTCAACGTCTAGGAGCGACAATTGGAGATTAAACGGGGTGCCAAGGATGTTGTTAGCGCTATTCTCAAGTGCTGTTTCGTTGACGGAGTTGGCATGGTCATGGTCCCCGAATGCAAGCGTGTTACTTTTCGATTCCCGGCTGGATCTTTCGAGATGTGAGGTTTTGTGCACTCTGCTTCCAAAACAGCCGCAAACTGAATACATACGGCATTCCCAGTCAGCCAGCTGCTTACGGAATACGACCATTGCAGTCAGCTAGCTGCTAACTGAATACAACCATTGCAGTCTTGCATCCGTACACGCAGCAGCAAGACTGCAATGCCAGCCGATGGACCCTCGCAGAGGCCTGACGGGATGATAATGAGCACACACCTCCGTCCCGTCGATAAGCATGCTCTTGTCCTTGTCAAAGGTGGTGAAAATCGCTCCAAGCTCTCCGGGACATAATCGGACTCGAAAGTTTTGCAGTAGCTGCGCTCGGAATGCGGTCGGATCCATTTTCATCTGCCGAGCAAGAGTGATTGCCGTGCACGGAAGCCCATTTTTTGTTCCGGGCGGGGGGGAGAGAGGAGGGGGAAAGGTAAGCTCGACGCTTTACGACCCTACTGTAGCACTGGAGAGCTATCCGAGGGCACCGCTCGAATTTCTCTTGTATGAAGCTCGGTCCTGAGCAGAACGGCTATATTGTCAACCATCTCGTGCCCACTCCGCAAGTAATCTTCTTTGAACATCGAAGAGTCATTCGCACAATGATGCGCCGCAGGTTTTGAAATCTGGGTGGGATACCCGCCGCTTCCAGGGATCGGGAGACGGCTATTCGAGCCGGCTGAAGCTAGCGCAAAGAAAGCGCACCGTTTTTTTTTCTCTCGGACTGATACTGTTCAATAATCAAACGAAGGGTTGGACGCCGTCCGCTACTGTTGGACGACATCTGCTGGCGGCGCTCCACGCTACCCCCTCCGCCGCTTTCGAGAGGCTGCATAAAAATTCCTTTCGGCGCGGACGGGCATGAAAGACGATATTCTAGTTCGCAATCGACAAGCACCGAACACAAAAGTCCGTGTGGCGATCGATGCGCTCCCGCCCTACCCGCAATCGACAAGCACCGAATGCAAAAGTCCGTGTGGCGATCGATACGCTCCTGCCCTACCCTGCTTACCTTGCACGCCCTGGCGGTCCGCCTCACCACACCTTACACTAACGGTTCAAGAGCCTGCCACGTGCGGTATCATGCAAGGATATGGCTACAGTTTCTCTGGACTGCTCCCACGTATATGTACGGCGGGAAAGAAATGGCAGTTTGGCTCTCTCGGCGTTCAGGAGTCCGGAACACAGGCCAAACGATTCGTCATGTTCCTTCAGGGGGGAGCGGCCTAATGTCGGCAATATACTGCTGTTCTTCATGTTCAATCGGTTTCCCCGTTTCCCCCCATCGGGGCGAGTTACTCGACCATCGTTTTGCCACCGACAACAACGAGCGAGTTCATACATAGGCGAAAGTTCACGTTGCGCTCGACATTTGGATGAATAAAGCCAACCAATACATTGATATTTCGTTGTCCAGGTATTCAAGCACCGGCCGCTCACAACCCCGACACAAGACTCGCGTCGAGAAACGACCGGCACCCCTGCCCCCCCCACCCCGTCCCTCATTCGACGCTGTCATCCATATGCAAGAAAGTTCGCTTCACAAGAGGTTC
>JBBMHQ010069831.1:0-13167 GCA_037834295.1 Postelsia palmaeformis
CTGAGCCTGAGCCTGAGCCTGAGCCTGAGCCTGAGCCTGAGCCTGAGCCTGAGCCTGAGCCTGAGCCTGAGCCTAAACCCTAACATCGCTTTGACACGCAAAGCGTACTGCCCGATAACACCGGCTCCCCAGTTACGGATTCCGAGCAAACAAAACATCGCCTCTGGTATAGAAAAACTAGAACCGAACTGTAGCAGCGCCCTTGCTAAGCACTACCTTCAGAAGCATACAAGGAAGGGAACAAACTATCTCCTCTGAAATCAGTGGTACTTCAGGGGGTTCGCCTGTACGTCGTGGGGAATCAACCAATGACCCACGTGTACGACACGATCATCGGGATACTCTATTGACGTATTAATCTTGCTCGACGTATTTGTTCCTCACATACACACACTTTCCACTCCCTAAGAACTCCTGAAGTCGTACGTTAATTCTTCGAGTATCTCCCAGAGGTATTCCATGCATATCGAGACTTCTACTCGAACCCCGCAAAACCCAACGCCCTAAAAGCCTCAAGAAAACTCATCCGTGAATTTAAATCACCACAGGCGCATCACAAAGTCAAGCACAAAACGAAACGTCTCAGCGTGCAACGGTTTAATGAGAAAAACGGCATGCTGCTCTGTCGACCGTCCGTGTTAATCTCAAACTCCCTGTTAACACATAGCTTACACATCTGCATCTAGTCGAGGCGAACGGTGAATGGACATTAGCGCACAACAAAATTCCACCAGAGACAGACCCCCAGTCAGGACCTTTGCGTGCATGGTCCGCATCCACTTGTGATCTCACCTCAACTGAACCCCACTATCTGCGATAGGAAGTCTTCGCCGTGTTACCGAGTACAGCTACTATGCCCCACCTGCTCAGGAGAAGACGAAGCACTCGTTTTGTGCCTGTCGTTTCGTAGCTCGGATACACGTCGTGCGATTTCCGTTGGCTGGCTGTCCCTTGCGTCCTTTTTTCTACTTACATTTCATTCGAACCTTCCACACATGGTATGAATAGCACGACTGAAAAACCAAGTACAAGCACGCCATAAAAGTGACTCCCGCAATTTTCCCCCTGCTGAATCTTCACCTTGGAGAGATACATACAAGCTCTGCGCGGTGGCGACAAGGGAGAATGCGTATTTTTCTTGCAGCATGGACAAGAGACAACCCAAGCCTATATCGTCGTACTGAATGGGGCAGGTACAGCATATACACGGCAGCAAAACAGACACGTTTAACGGCATAAGCGGCAAAGCGTCTTTCTGTTTAGCAGCAAGCGATGCATGCCTTCGTTTCGACTGACTGCTTTGTGTCCCGTTGTCTAGTTCTTGAACCGCACGAGTACGAATGAGTACTTACTGCACGTCCATGTTCAGATGCTCGTCTTCGAAATATTTCAAGCCGAGTCACCCCATCTGGCTCGTGTAACCGCATTAGCGTCACGCGATACTGCAACAACTCTGCCGTATCATCGCCTGTTCGGGGGTACTCATCTTGCCTTTGAGAATAGTAAGCTTTCACAACCCTTATTACCGTATATACGTCCACGCCTTCCATTCGTTGATGTTTTGTAGTGATTGACAATGTACACTATTCATCAAGAGATGGAACATAACGTTTCCCGCGTGAATCGTTCAGCGGCGTTGTCGCCGTGCGATGCCGTAGTCCTTTCGCCGTGCCGAGGTGACGCTGTGATGAGCCATGCTTTCGGCAATGGTAAGCTTACCATTCCCATCATACCGTATGTGTCTACGACGTTCAAGATTCACCGTGTGTATAGAGACGCGGCCAATATCAGCGGCGGCCACTATCAATAGCTGAACCTTGGGTTCGTTTTACTGAGGCAGCGTCAGCCGCCAAACTCTTGCGATCAAGCATGGAATGCTTCGACCATATCGGCTACGTAAGACTGTCCGAAATATGGAGCTCTATACCGGTACTCCTATAGCAGTCAGTAGTGTCATAGCCCAGGTGCCCGTTGTCTGAGACTGTCAGCGGGCGAACAAACGGGAACAAGTTGAACGGCTTCGAATTAGGTTCTGCGCGTACAGCTGACAAATACTGTGACAATGTTCTGTGTATACAACCTACCCGTTTCCGGGCCAATCTTTCTGTAAAGGTAATCGGGGCTACTTCCACGTTCGCTGAAAGCTGGAGAGGAAATTTCATCAAAGTTTACTGCAGCGCCGTGACGGACCATACCCGATTGGATCCCCGCCCACCCACCCACCAGCCACTCGTCGCTGCTTGCCCATTGCAAAAACAACACACGTTTGTCCCGGCCAGACACTATTTTCATGTCGCGTTAGGTCACGCTACCCTGCTGCACGTTTGTCACCCATCCTTACTGGTTGCACTGCAAGCACCCCACAAGCATCATCACCACGGTTTGCACTTCCTCGCTGGGATCAGCTCTGCTCGTCGCGGTTTCAGCGCTCACCGCCTCCAACGCTCACCTAGAGTACATGGTGAGAGAGACCACACTCACTCCAGTAGCAACAGCCGCCGAACCCAACCCGTATTTTCCTTGTTGACCTGTTCACACATTTTTACTGAGATTACCTTGAGCTTCTCCTACAGTAGTAGTACCCCCACTGCGTGCAGTATATACTGCTGTAGCAATGCCGTGCAGGTTATGCCGTGCTAGAGTACGGGAATCGGTACTTTAAAGGGCAGACGTGCTATGGCGAACGGTGCCCAAGAAGGTTCGAGAATTCTATCACTCGGAGTTCATAGCCGATACAACTGAACTGCGTTCGAGCTTATGGCGTTCCTCGTCGAATTCGTAAACCATATCGGCAGGCACACCATACAGCAGTATGTATCAAGAGAGTCTTGTGATTGTTGATATATACCAGGTAGATACGGAGAGCTCTTTTGATGTTCAAGAGCGCATGCTACAGTAGAGCTTTGACAAAGCTATCTACAGTAAGCCCCCGCGTACCGTCGCATCATTTGTGTGGAACACCTGAGAAAGCTACGTACTTTCAGCAAGCCCTCGCGTACCGTCGCGTGCATCCGACCTGATCGGCGCACGTCGGTCCCGAGCGGTGCTGTTCGAAGCTGTGCAGAGGCAGGAAGCGGCCTAAGGTCGATGTTTCCTATTGTTGGCCTTTCCCCCCCCCCCTTGTACGTGCATCCGTCAGTGGAGTCGGCGTTCTGGCCCAAAGTCGTACCTGGTGCCGTAAACCCACGCACGATCACCGTCTGTCCTGTGCCAATCCTCTGTTACCCATGACGGGGGACCATAGTAAGTAGTAGGGGTGAATGCTGAGTGTAAAAAAACGTGAATGTGCGGCTTTTCGTGTCCCATCTACTGTGTGTTTGTTCTTCGAATCAAACCGTTCTTTCTACTGTATACCCGACGACGTCCAACACAACCGGCGTCCGTGCCGATTCTTCAATCCTAGAAAAGATAAAAGTTATGTAGTCATAAAGCTACACCACAGAGATACTACGTCGCCATGTATGCAATGCAAATCGAACTGAAGTGCTCCCCCCCCGCCCACGAACCATGTGACAAGCACTTGGGGAAAAAACGAAAAAAAACTAGGTTGAAAAAAAGAGGATGGGAGGAAAAATACACACCACTGTTATTACTTGTTTGCAGAGCAGGAAACAGAACCAATTGACGAGAACATAGTGGGGGAAATAACAAACAGGCAGCTGAAGCACAAAACACCCCCCTTCAGGTAGCGGCAGAGGTTTATCGTACGAGGGGCACAGCCAGGTTCTCCCTGCTAGTCCGCCTCGTACCTTGCTACCCTGACTGCCGTCCCCGCCCTGCATTCGTCGACTATGCCCAGCCGCTTGACGTCAGGCAGTATGAAACAAGCAAAGCAGGCTCGTCATCGACCCACGCCACACGACTCCTGCAATACTGTTAATAATCAATCGTACAAGGGCAAAAAAGAAAACTGAAGATCACAGTAAATGACAGGGTACAAGGAGGAGGAAATCATCGACTTGGAACGGAAAGGGGCATCCCAACACTTCGAAAAAACAAAACGTGTATAGATAATTAACGACACAAACATTATGGCACATAAGAACTTTGGGAGAGTGCTTTGCTGTTCCTTCTCTTGACCCCGTGTGAAGTTGTGTACTTAATCGAGCCACCGATGAATGAGTGGAAGTTCAACTTATGATAGACGAAGTCAAGTTTAACCGACGAAGGCCGAGCCGAACCTTGCCGCGCGTCGCCGCTGCTGTAGCGTATTGCCTCTTACCTTAATCTAAAGGACCGGTATGCTAAAAACCATGTGCCCTATACGGGTATACGACTGCTGGCAGCTGTACAACGAAAGGGCTTTGAATATGTTCTACGAACCAACATATAAGACTGAAGCTGATGGTCTTCCCCCACACGCGAAGCGTTTCAAAGGACAACATACGTTGGACTGGTTCGTTTCACCGCTTGATATACAACATGCCTTCTCATGTCATGCCGTTAGGTTCCAGACCATATAGATAGCCGTCTGCTGGACAACTGCACCAAGGCTACAGCCCATCTGCCAGCGAGCAGTAGTACGAGTGAATCCTGCGTAGTAACTGTTTTCGCTTTTTTGGTTGGAAAGCGGGCGATGGACAAAACAGGCCGACGTCAGCATCGACCACATTGCGCCGCTCGGGCAAAAGCTGCATGAAATTACAAACAGTAGTCGCCCCTCCATATGAACTGCCCGTTGAGAAGTGCAGGTTGCTTTGTACGGACTAAGCAGTGTGCCAGCAGTGTGCGCAGAATGGTGCCGGTTTTCGGTATTAGTGTCTGGGACTCTGTAGGGGAACCCCTACCGCAGTACTATAAATCGGGTTGTGGAATAACTCTCTCAGACAACCATGAACCACAGATAAGAGCCCGAGAAAATTCCCCAATGAAGTTGCGAGGTTTTACGGCCCCCCTGAGTACGAGTTTCGTAACCACCGTGTTCGGCTTCGTACGGCTTCGCGGCATCTTTGAGCTACGATGTGCCAGCCACTCTTCGGGCCTACAACTGGGCCAGCTTTGTTCACCTTGTCTCGTGCGCCTACTGCACCGACAGGTTCGACCTCAAGGGCATTTACTGCCGAACTCTAATTTGAGTATCGTTGCAGCCACATATTTGAACGGGCCCGAGGGGCGACTTCCTTATTTTTTGGAATCAACTACCTTGTCAAAATGTTGATTTTGCTTGTTGGAAGGCTGATCGCGACCAATTGTGCCCATTGGTTTGCTCGCACGATGAGGTGTAAGTATTTTGCGATCTCGGCATGTTGCCGGGCCGCTGCGTATTCATCTCGTCTGCTTGCGGCAATAACAGTTGTTAACATCGAGGGCATACGCTTTTAACTCAGATGTTGGATCTCATGGCAGCACCTGAAGAGGCCCGAGGCGGTATTCGCTCATTTTTCAAACCAACGTTGTCCAAATTAGGTCAAAGCTTGTCGAAAGGCTGGTCCCATCCGATGTGGTGCTGCTCTAACCATAGGTTTGGTATAGGCTACGCCCTCCCCAAGTTGCCACGCCGTCTCGCGCTCTATCTCGTACGCTCGTGGTACGAACTGCTCCGACCTCGGGCGTGGAGGCTGACACAAATACTGATTTGAGTCACGAATACAACTCGGAGTGGAGTTATTTATATTATTCCGCACACGGTCGCGACCAAGTGGTCGTCCGTCTAAGGCCGGACTTAATGCAGGAGGCTTTTCCGTACAGTTTGGATACTGGTGACGTATTCCATGATGGGCCTATTTGTACAATACGTGGATATTGCTGAAACAGCAGTCATGACTGACTGAAAATCAACGACTAAGCGTTCGTCGTGTGCGGAGAACCCGATATTTACATGTTATAAACGAATGAAAAGACGAAGCAAGTTGTGGCCTATTACCATGACAACACGAGCGGGGGGGGGTGGCGTGTCCTCAACGAGGTCTGGATTCCTGTCGTAGGAAGGACGCCCGCACACCTCCCCCACGAGGGTGCACTGATAGGGCAGCCGACGACCCCTGGGACTCTGATGTCGAGGGGCACCCACGCGGAAACCTCATTCGAACTCGCTGAGCACGAGTCTCACAAGACACCAAGACGTTGAGAGGGTAATTGTTTGGGGGTACGTCCGTCACCGAGGCCACGTACGGAACGCTTGCTGGCCAACTAGACGTAATCGACGGTAGCAGCCTGTGCACAAGAGGCTAGGACTCTCTCCGGTTAAGCAGTCGTCCGGGAAGACGGCCGGCAGTGGGAGTTAGTCCAAATTCGATGAGTCTAATGTCGACAATAGTCATGTGTACACAAAACGCAAGCTGTGCAAGTGAAATGGAAAGTGAATGGAGAGGTTTTGTCAAGCAGTACGTAATACGTACTACAGCGGTTGTTGGTGCACCGACTTGACGTTTGAGATTGGGTCGTATTTCACGGTGGTAAAAGGTCAGTAGTACTCGTATCATTGCACAAGTCGAGTACGGTACACATCGGTTTTGCAAGGTAATCACTTAATACTTGCGCTCTTTGGCCTTTCGCAAATTCGGCAGGGCTCGACACTGGCATAGTAGTTCCTGACGGTGGTAATAGTCTGACAGGAGCAATCTACAGGTAAACTGGGTCCAAATTTCCGCAAAAATATATTTCCTAACCACATCCGGGGAAATACTTCATATAAAAGTATGGATAGAGAAACCCGCCAACCTAACTTCGAGAAGAGGGAAGGAGGAGGGAATAGGAATTATCCGCCCCTTTTCGAGCTATTATTGCGCCCTTTCACGCGTCCCGTCCTTCCGCTGACTCCGTGTTTGGCCTTTTTTTGTGTTGGTTGCCCGATATCTGCTACCGGTTACTCTTCAGTGCCATTGACTTGTCGTGATTACTTTGTTTGTTCATCATTGACTTTGTTGTGCTAGCAGATACGGGCCGGAGCCAGTCGATTCATTACACACTTGATACGATACAGGTGGTGCTTCGTCGCTGTGGGCTGACGCCTGCCTTGGCTCCGCGCATGTGAACAGAGTGACCGAGGATGTAGCAAATGGAGACCATACTTTACACAGAACCTCCGAGGGGTACGTTTGAAGCCATCGGCAAGTTTGGTTGGAGATACGAAAAACACGGTATTCCTGTAGTCACTCTCATTGGACCAGCAGTAATGAAATGTTATTACCCGGCACACTTTTTTCCACCTGGCATAATGTGTGAATCGATAAATCAAACCTGTACTACATAGAGTTGACAACACAGCAGTGTACGAAGCGCCGCCTCAAACGATTAAAATATGTTACCATCAATTATCGCTCAAATATGTTCCGTTTTATTTCTCGGATCTACTTCGGGGTACCGTTGTCACCTACTATCACTCGTCTCGACTAAAAAGGCAACAACAGTATTTTTGAAACAATAACTTGTACGTTCATTGCATATATAATTGATGAGTACAATATGATACGCACAACGTGAAAAAAATAGCGTTGATTGTTGTCATTATTGACGAACAGCAGGAACCATCTTAAGGAACACATGATGCCAGACAACCTAAACGGAGAAACGCTTCCACGTATCACCCAAACAATCAAAACGAAAGCAAATGAGCTCTGCTGGATTTGGACATGGGACCACGTGACCCGAAACATAGACAAACGCTGTGCGTTTAGTGACCCGATATATAGTACATTGTGGCAAAGACTAGCGCTTTTTGCTGTGTACGAGTAGACATATGGCATCGGAACAAGATTCTTTGGAGCGTTATAAGAAAGCACTCGCCCTCGGAAAGCGATGCGAGCTAGACCGAGGCAGCCATTGATACGATCAGAAAGGATAAGCTGCGGCATGTCTACCGAACGGCGCACCATGAGGTAGACTTCATCTTATACAGGGTTGGGTCCGGCTTGAAGAGTGCAGTATGTAATAGTACGAAATCGACCTTCGCACCTCGCCGGCCTCTTGGATCCTGGTTAAATGTTTATAACCCGCATCATATGTACTATATTATATCAGTGTGCATAGTTTCCCCTGTATTTCTGCAGTTGATAATGGCGTACGTGTGTGTGCTTCACCACAATCGTTCCGAGATTTTCTGACAGTATATTTGTCCTTTCCATCAACCTCTTCAGTCGCTTCGTCTCATTATAGTCACAGCCTACGGTATGATTCTCGCTTTCAATACCAGCACTGATCGTTCGCCCTATCTCATTGTTCGTCGCCGTTCCGTCAGAAGCCATGGGGGCTTCAATGTACGTTCATACTTTACGCAGCAAGTGGATGGAGCTGAATTTCAAATATTCCCTGAATATTAACCAACGTGTTTAGAGTGTATGTCTCCCCTGGTTGAGACCCATGGGCGATATGCAACATCAGCCATACGGCACCACATGTCGTGTGGCGCCGAGCAGGGCACTTGCAGAAGCAGAGGCCAAGGAAAGAGAGGCAGGGCATAGCCCAGGATAATAAAAAATACCGGCGCGCGCAGGTTGGATATGGTTGAGCAAACCCGTTTCAAGTAAGACACCCAGTCTTAGCCAGAGCATCACGTCCTCTCCTGTAGTACGTTTTGTTATCCAACCTGTATAATATAGCTGCACTACATCCCTAGCCCTCTCTCGCTCGTCTATGAGATATGGGACTGCATAGGCGGCACCCCTTACTCTCTCCCTCTCACTACGGCGGATGTCTACCGAAATATCACGACAAACGTTCAGCTACGGTTTTCCTCGTCGACTCGCGGGCACTTGTGTCAATAGGCGCCTTGTACAAAGAGTAGGGGTTTCTCCTATCAAACTAGCCAAACGTGAGAGGTGATACATAACCTTTTGAATTTTGACTCCTAGAGGATGCTAACGACAACAATGCCCCAGTACAACTAGTTTCCTGTATAAAGGACACCTGCCGTGATTTTCACGAAACCGCGATGGACCTTCTGTATCCGCTCGTTCGTGCACTTCCTGCCAACCAGATCTGAGTGAGGAACCTGACCTACCAGCAGCCTTTCTCCCCGATCTTCTCCATCGCCCACACTTCTGTGAGTTGCCTTTAAATGGGAGCCGTGGTACGGCAGGACTTGATTGAGCTTTGTGGGGTTGTGGTTTCTCCATGGCGTGGCTCCACGATGCAAACGTTTTGTTATCCAACCTGTATAATATAGCTGCACTACATCCCTAGCCCTCTCTCGCTCGTCTATGAGATATGGGACTGCATAGGCGGCACCCCTTACTCTCTCCCTCTCACTACGGCGGATGTCTACCGAAATATCACGACAAACGTTCAGCTACGGTTTTCCTCGTCGACTCGCGGGCACTTGTGTCAATAGGCGCCTTGTACAAAGAGTAGGGGTTTCTCCTATCAAACTAGCCAAACGTGAGAGGTGATACATAACCTTTTGAATTTTGACTCCTAGAGGATGCTAACGACAACAATGCCCCAGTACAACTAGTTTCCTGTATAAAGGACACCTGCCGTGATTTTCACGAAACCGCGATGGACCTTCTGTATCCGCTCGTTCGTGCACTTCCTGCCAACCAGATCTGAGTGAGGAACCTGACCTACCAGCAGCCTTTCTCCCCGATCTTCTCCATCGCCCACACTTCTGTGAGTTGCCTTTAAATGGGAGCCGTGGTACGGCAGGACTTGATTGAGCTTTGTGGGGTTGTGGTTTCTCCATGGCGTGGCTCCACGATGCAAAGTGAGCATGTCTTTAGGTGTCTGAGATGGACGTCAATGTCTGTTTGGCGTGTTGTTTAAGTTCTGTCAAATGTTTGTAAGCATATATATATATACTTGACTGGGTTTTAGAGTACTGTGCAATATAGCGGTAGAGCACGTGCTACATACTGAAGGGTGGCAAGGGTGTAGTGAATCACGATCGATCGTTCTGAAGCGTGTCACGTATGGCAAGGGATTTGCAATCCTCGTCTATAGTCGATGGGTGTTGGGGAGAGGGGGTGGGCACATGGCAGTCGTGCAACTTACAAGGTTTGGCAAGAGTTCCTGTGCATGACTCCCGTTCTTAGTTTCGGTGGGCTGCGAGATTTGGTTTGATCACCGCCTGTGTTAGAGATGGACGAATCCACCTATCGTCATCTCCTTATCCCAGACTACAGTTGTTTTTCGGGAATTCACCGCGTCTGACACGCCGGCTGCAACCGAATTATATGATATCGTGGACTAATTATTAGAAAGGAGATCGCTCCGACACGTGCCCAAACGACGGCCTGTGGCAGAAGTTATCAGTCTGTTGAGTGGCGTTTCGTAAATAGTTTACGTATCAACGTCGTATGGGGAAATGCCATGAGTTACACGAGCACGCCGAGTTCCGCGACACCGGTTGCGCTTGCATATATGCTGTGTGACGCAGGCGGTACCTGAAATTGGCGTCGTGTAGCAGTCCAATAAGCGGATATCGGCTGTTGAAGTTCGCTGAGGGTGCTACCATTCGGCCCATTGTTCCACTAGCTTCGTTATACGGGTACGACTTTTGCGCGAGGGAGATATGCCACATACGCAGCTCCCATGAAGCTGGCCATCGAACAGCATTTAGTAGTTGTTGTGCAGATTCATCACGTTGGATGTTCCGGAGGCGTACCACGTGACAAACGCGCCCGCTCCTTCAACCTCCAGTGTGCCGGACATAATACCTGAATATTGAACCAAAGCGCTCAAATCACCGCATTGGTACGTAAGGTGGTGGGCTTGGGCTAGTATTGCATGTACATAGCAAAGTACGAACGCAGTGAAGGCTCATAAAGGTTTCATAGTTGTGTTGGGTGCCTCTGTGATGTAGCAGGCTGGATCGAGATGGGTTTAAGATGGTATATATATATTTATTATAGACGTCCCGTAGGAGAGAAGGTAAGGGAAGAAGTGCCCTCGAGGGAGACACAAACCAGCAAACGCCCATAGAAATATCCCTGTGGTTCCAGTGGAAACCCTGCGAGTTGGCTATAGTTCCCGGCTAGCTTTTAGTTGGCTGCCCAAGCCAGCGAACTAACTGACTTAAGTCGGCTAAAGTCAGGCGGGCGAAGCGGGCCAAAAACAAAAACCGGCTGAGGGAGCCTCGTTGGAGGCGCCCCCGGAGGGCCAGCCGAAGGCGCCTCCGGAGGGTCCACCTGAAGGCACCGCCGAAGCCTAAACTTACTCAATTTCGCACCATTTTAGACACCAAAAACGTGACGAATGGCCCAAGTTCTTCTCTGGTTTTGATCACAAAGCAGGTCTATTTATAAACTTCGTATCAGTTTGCCGTGTATTGGAGATATGAACCAAAATGTTGGGTGCATACTCGTACAGCAGGTAGTAGCACATCACCAGTACAAACCAAACATAGTACACAAAATGGACTGGCATCGACCAAAATAAACTGGGATCGATACACAGTTCAGGGCGAGCATCGCTCAAACACCCGAGCCAGAGGTGCTCATCATCCAGTTGACACGCTTGCGGTACTCCAGCAGTCAATTCTTCATCGGACGCTCTATCACCGCCATGGTCCGTCGAAAGGCCAGGCTCAGTGGTGCCGGCACTCTCGGCCCTGCTATCGGCACCGGCACCGTCGATGGCGATAGGTTGATGCACCATGAGTTGCGGAAGACCTCTCTCTGTGCGTGATGGTACTGCTCTGTGCGCGGTGGTACTGCTTGGGGACGCCGAGAAACACGCACCCCATACCAGAGAAGCCTTCCTACAAGCAAGGAAAGCCAACAACGAAAAAGTTGGATGGTTGGCACCGCCGCAACTAACTTAACAAACTAGCCAGCTGATAACTAACTGGCAACGAATAGTCAGCCAACTCACAGCCCTACATGTCAGGGTACTGCAGTTTACACCGCATTTTTGACACGGTGCACATGGTACTGATATTGTACTTATGCTGATGTTGATGGTATATACCAGTACACTCACGTGTATATCGCGGCACGCCGATGTCATACGACGGCACCAGAGAGCAATAAGGCAGCACAGGCTAATTAACGCGTATGGAACGAGGTGAAACGTTCAGCGCACATGGAGTGTCGCGATTCCTCCGCCAGGCGGCAACCTCACGCCAACCCCCCCTTTACAAAAATACAGTTGCTCAATATTTACAGCGGGTACAAAAAAACAGCCAAGACAAAACGGGGAACAAGCCATGAAATGCTCTCAGCAGTCTTCGCTCCTTCGCGAACTGTCAAACCACGAGAAGCAGACTACATCCTTCGAGAACACTTCATCCTGCGAGAAGAAGAAGACAATGCACAGCAGTTTCCAACGCCATGTCAGATCCCCCTGAAAATACCACAACCAGTACTTAAGTCTCGTTCCTGCAACAAAAGGAACGGTACGATATCGACGAGAAGAAAAACAAATCAACGACGGAGTAGGACAAAAAGCAAAAAAACATTATCATTGCTGTCTTCAGTACTGCCACACCACAAGAGATAGAGATAGACTACAACATGCGACAAAACGCAAGAACGTACCGCCGCTTGGTCGAAGAGCAAGCCAGCCTACAGCAGTTTAGACCCTCTTCTCAACGTCCAAACCGATACTACTGTCTCTAAGAAAAACAAACGGTCGGAAATCGACAAAACAAATACAACTATCTATGGGAAAAAGAGGGTCGCAAAGCAAACAGTACTTGCTCTCCCTGTTTTCAATTGTTTTAACGAATTATTCAGTGCGGAGTCTGACCACTCATCAGTCAGCCAGATTCACGGCTTGGAGCGTAGATTATCTCTGTTTATCTCGATACATTCAGATACATCAAATAATTCAACAAATACCTGGTATAGCATAACTTTTAGCAAGATATATTTCATGATAATATATCATATCCGATCAGGAACCATGATCTTCTGGGTATGGACGAATATTGAACTTCATGCCAATTGTAATATACCTGGTACATAATATCAGGGAAAACATATTATATTGATTTTGAGTACCATACCCGCATTTGGCGAATGTATCAACATTCTGGATATGGATACCTAGCTCTAATCCGAATGTAATCAAGCAACTATTGGGTTTTCTCCTGGTAAAAAAATTGAAAAGTGTACGACATGGAACTATTGACTATTGACTTAATTCCTGCGGAAAACATTTTTCCGTGAGTCCTATTGAAACCGGATGAGGGCCACAAGATATGATATGAAGAGGTGCACACTACCTGACTAAGCAAAAACTAAAAGAACCGAGTGCCCTTCCTGTCGAAGAGCCGGAAGCAGAAAACAC
>JBBMHQ010069842.1:0-13162 GCA_037834295.1 Postelsia palmaeformis
CCTCTCACCGACAAGGGCTGGCGAGTCATCACCATCCACCGCACCAGCTCCTGATGCCAGTCGCGGCAGGCCCGCCCGTCCCCAAGCGCCCCCGGCTTCCCCTCGGCCTGTACCACCGCGGCCACCGTCGGCGAGGGCGAAGGGATCGGGGCGGCGGGTCCGAAGCCGGCGCGGCCCACCCGCCCTCCCCCCGCGCCCCGAGGTCGGTCGCGCGCCTTGCATGTCCCGGCTTGAGCTTGGTCGTTCGCCTCTCGGTGCCCCAGGCGGGGGAGGTTTTCAGTTTGTTCAGGTGCGCCACCAGGTTAGATGGCGTTTTTTGTTACCGGGGTAGCAGCATTCAATACAGACCAGATACACGAACGTACGTATGCACGTATGTACGTTCGTACGTGCGTGTGAGTGTACCGCGAAATTAACACCCGGAGAGACGATAGCACCAGTATTATGCTGCGAGCGCCGTCTTTCGCACTCGTGTGTACAACTCTTACGGGGCACCATAGTTGATAGGACCAAATATTGTTGGTGAAAATAGCGAAAAATATAGGTTTTTGTGTGTACCGTAGGTCCTGTTTAATATGGTCTCCCGTAGCATTAATATATCCTTGCTGTCAAGTTCCTGCAAAACATACCCTTGACGAACCCTTCTTGTGGGAGACCCTCGAGTCACCCTGCAGAGCCCCTGTGGGAACCTTGTGGAGGGGGGGGGGGGCGACCCCTGTGGGGATCCTGGGGGGACCCTGGGTATATGGTGTAACATCCAGGGTGGCAAGATAACACACCCCCTCGGATGAATTAGCGGCGCCATTTTTCGTTGAGGGTGCTTGCTCACCCCTCCTGCTTTACTCTGCTTTTGGGGGGAAAAAAATCGGCTCTTGACATTCGTCTCAGGATGTGTGGGCCATCTTGACATTGTGTGTCGGACCACTCTGGTCCGAAATATAAGCTACCGTTTGATGTTCATACCAGAGGACAAACGAGCATTCTATTACCGGTAACAGAATACAGTGGGTTTCCCCCTTTTAGAACTGCGGTCTCGTTTTGGGGAAATTTCACTCGAATTCCAAGTAGTTAGGCCCCGACACGGGACTGCACACAGCATCCCGGTTAGAGGCCATAATAGAGGCGATAGTAGGAAAAAATGGGTTGTCGCGAAAAAAACTACTTGGAACTAGAGCTGGGTACTTTTTTCAGCAGTAAATTATACCAGGTATACTGCCATATTTTGGAGATAAGACCACGTTTTTGTGCTCTGACCCTGTTAGAACCGAAGTCCCATTATGGAGACGAATTACTTAGAATTTGAATGGTTTGTACCCAAGACGGCACTGCGGTCCCTAAAGGCTTAATTGTCATGGTCCGGTCTGAAAATAGAAAATAGGGACAGCAGTCCACCAACTGCTGTTTGTATACGGTATTCTCCGGAATAATCCAGGGGCGCAAGAGCTATCTAAACCTTGGCCTCCTTGGCCCGGCTTCGACGAAATGGTTGAGCTACTACCTGACCCGAGACACACAGGAGAAAAAAAAAACTGACCCCTATCCTTCACCACGTGGGGGTTTTCTGGGAATTTTCTACGATGTCCTGAAGAGATCTGTTTTTTGTAGAGTGGATTATAAAATTATCAAACCACTTTATCGAACCGTGGGACAGGTCGTGAAAACTGTCGATATTATTGCCGCTTACCGGTATATCCCCGCGGTCTTTGCAATTTCGTCTGAGGTGGAAATACTATTAATACTAATACAGCAGTGCACGACAGCAGTCGAGAATCTCCTGTTTTGGTCTAGACAAGGCTGGCGGTCAATCGTGATGTCAACGTTGAGCATCGGCTCTTGACCCTTGTAGGAGTGCGGTCTCTTTAGATCGGTTTGGGGGACAACTTACTCGGAATTCGAATGGCTTGTCCCCAACATGGGACTGCGTCCTAAACGGTTCAAACCAGGTATTATGTGGATGGGATTCAGGGTGCGTGCATCGCTGAGCACAATCGCCTGACAGTAAATTCATAGAATTGGAAGATGCTGCGCGTTGACGATATTAGGTTTTCGACCCTTGAGAGGGCTGCTGTGCCGTTTTGGAGACGACCCACTCAAATTCCCAGTTGTTCTGTCCCTAGAACGGAACCGCAGTCCGAAGAGGGCTGAAGGCTAGTGTATATATACACCAGGGAGTTGTATAGATATATTTCAGGTATCTGAAACCCTGGCAATATATATATACGTACAGTGGCGTTTCTCGTTGAGCACACAGTTAGTAGTTTAGCTGGGAAAAAACTTGAAATTGAAGATGTCAACGCTGAGCATCTAGGCTCTTGACCTTTTGGAACCGCACTCCTGTTTTGGGGACAAAGGATTTGCAACTGAAGTAGCATGTCCCCAAACTGGGACTACAGTACAAGAAGAGTTGATGAATTATTTTCGTACCGCATTGTTGTGCCGAAATCTACTGTAAATACGGCCGCAATTACGAGTACGTTGTCCTGACACGGGACTGCGGTTCTAGAGGTGTTAAAATGGCGTTCCTTGCCGAACACACGTGTTGTTGCAGCCGAAGAAGATATGGAAAACCAGAATAAAACATCAGCCTGAAATTATCACCACCCAAATTCTTAGCACATGTAGCGTACTGTTGTATGGCCGGAAAAAGCCAAAATATGCCAAAAACGCCATCAGTCTTGAGGGTCTTTTTCGTCTTTCGAGTTTCCAAAAGTGATTGTCATATTCTGAACTCTGTTCCAACTCCAAAAAATATCCTACTGCGGGGGAATATATTAAATAGTACCTACGGTACACATAAAAACCTACCAGGTATATATTTTCCTATTTTTACAAACAAAATTCGGTCCTATTTACTTTGGTCCCCCGGAATAGTCTATCCCCATGTGTTTCGTCCGCAGAAAGGGAGCCCAGTGCTAAGAGGGTATTACACCAGTACTTGTGGTTCTCTATAGTGCCGATTGCCTGCTATAGTGCCTGTCGAATCGCTCGACACTGACGGGATTCACCCCAGTATGGCAGTATGCGGAGTAATGAGTGCCGGTTGGCGCTGAATATAGTGCCGGTACTGCTGGCTGGCGCATATGATACCGGCACTATTTACCGACCACTGCCGTACGCCAAAGTCGTCATCCTTTGCGCCTGTTCGAACCCAACGGTTCGCGAGTTCGGTACTCTGGATACTCTCGAGTACTCCGAAGTGTTTCTGTCGTTTGGACTGCGGAAACATACCGCTCATACTCCCAGTGCTCGTTGGCATCGACTTTCCCAAAACTGCTACATTACGTATCTTCATTGGGTGCGCACCCCTAGGTTTTGGAGGAAAAAGCGGTTTTGAAACTATTCCGAGGGAGACCGCTTCCTCGCTTGTTATACGCTTGTCGCGAAGAGGGGTAGCTAACTCGCCGATCGTGTTTGCGGTCTTCCTCCCCCCTCCCTTCCTCTCTCTAATTTTCACCCTCCTTCCTCCCCCCCATTTCTCTCTCTCCGTCGTTTCCTCTCTTTTTTGTCTCCCTCCCTCTCTCCCTTCCCGTCGTTCTCTCTTTTTTTCTCTATCTATCTCTGTCCTCCCTCCTCCTTCCCTCACAACAGTGAAAATTCCTGATCATCCTCGCCGGCGCTCACCTGCTGAAGACGCATCTGCAGGACAAGTGTCTCCTGAATCTGCTCCTGCGACAGGTTGACCGGCATACCGGGGATCACTCGCGCGCCGGCAGCCCCGGGCAGAGCTTCCGCCGGGCTGTCGCTAGACCACCTTCGCCGTAAAAACAGAAGGGCCCAAGCGCGGGCGCGCGGGCGGGGGTGGGTGGGTGGGGGGTGTACTCAGGTCGTGCATGGCCGTGGTCGTGCGCCCACAGACCCTGCATCCCTACAATGCCGGGGAGAGGAGGGGAGGGGGAGGGGGGATGTACACATTGTCCTACTCATCGTTGCTTGCCTTGCGTGGTCTTTCTCCGTCCCAAGTGTAAGTGTTACACCCAATTCGAGACTCCAGTCGCGTTTTGGGGAAAACACCACTCAAAATGTGAGCCCTTTTTATGGGACATAGTACTGGGAGGTATAACGGGCGACCATATTGAATAGGACCTAGGGTACACACAAAATACTATACCAGGTACTTGGTATGTTTCACCATTTTGACGAACAATATTTGGTACTATTTACTATGGTCCCCCGTAAAAAGTGTATGACACTAATTTCCAGTACCTAGTGATGGAGGGCTATAGCCATTTCAAGACTGCAGCCCCGTTCCAGGGACAAACCACTCTAATTTCAAGTAGCTCGTCCACAAAACGGGGCTGCATTCTTAGAAAGGCTTAAAAGGACCAGCACAGGTGCGCGCCAACCAAGCTGTCTGGACCTGTGTGTCAAACATCATACCGCTTACCGCGACTTTCGCTTGTTGGCGGGCTGGGCGGGCTCCACTTCCTCGTCCTTGCTCGCGAACCTGTTTTTCCTCGCGTCTCCCCATCTTCGAGAGGGTTTCCATCCGTTCAACGCCAGCGGACAAAAAACAGGGCAGAACAAGAGGGCCTTCGTCAAGTGGCACATCACCAATTTGGGAAAGGGGAGAGGCAACAGCAGTCCTGCCTGGTGGCGACGGTTTCCGCGTTCCTTCGACTCGACGGCCGATTGGTATCACCCTGTTTGTTGATATCCCGGCAACAGGCCAACATCACACCAGTATCAACTACCGTGAGTACCTGGTATGCCGTGATGATTGCACGGGGGTCGTTTTTTATTGCGCTCATTTTTTTCATAAGGGTGCAATATCCGGGGGGAGGAAATCGGGATGCTCTTTCTCGACCACATCTTCCCGAAAGAAATCTTGTTCCGACAATCTTCAAATCTTCTCGTTCCGGAAACATCGAGTGCAAAAAAGCAATCGAAACCCTGTGGGGGCTGAGCTCAACGATCGTTGCGGTACCTAAAGTACCGCAGTAGTAGTTCCGGCAGTAGCAATCGATCAACCACAAATCAGCTGCCCGACCACACCGCCTAACGCCTCAACACCCCCCCTATTAATAGCACTCCCTTCCCACACTGCTGCCTAAAAATACTCCACATACACATAAACAACGCCTAGCAAGCACGCGAAGCACGCTCGAGCATGAAAAACCCAAGAGGCACACGGAAGCGCACAACGCACACAAAGCATGCGGGAATCGTATGCAAAAGCGTGCAAAAAAGCGCCCAAGCAACGCAATTCGCAAACCCTCAACCAATTGAAATACGGCGGTGGTGGTGGTGGCTGGGGCTGCCCCTCCTAGAGAATGTATAGACACCCTCTATACATCCCTCGTCACCTTTTCTTCCGCTTTTTCTTGTTCTCCTCCCCTCCTTCGCCCGCCACCGTCCCCCCTGCTGCCACGTCGGAACCGGGGGTGGCAGCCCCGGCCATGCAATCCTCACCAGCACCGTCAGTACCAGCATCACCATTGGCAGCAGCACCATTCGCAGGAGCTCCAGCGCCGTCACCAGCAGCGGTGGTGGCGGCTGCAGCCGGGGCACTGCTAGGGGTGGCGGTGGCGGCGGCGGCGGCGGCGGCGGCAGCCTCTTCGGCGGCAAGAGCGTCGCTAGCCGCGGCCGACTCCGGATTCTCGCGGCGCTCGATGGCGATGAGGTACATCTTCTTGAGCTCCTTCATATAAGGCCAAGACGCCAGATCCTGCACCAAAAAGAAGAGGGAAAAAGAGGAAACGAAACAGGAAACAAAAAAAGAGAAACACGTTTTGGTAATTTGACAAAAAAAACGCCATACCCGGTGCATATTCTATGTACCATACACACCGGCACCAGACGTTAAACTATTGAAAAAGAGAAAGAACAAAAAACGTTTCGTACCCAGAAAATATCAACACAAAGCACGGACGGAACTTCCTACGGACTCACATCTGATATCACAGGGAGGCGAAAAGTTTAGCTTTTTCCAACTCAGCTCTGTTCCTGCCATGGCAAAATAGAACGAGATTCGTATGTACGTACGGTAGTTACGAAGTACCTGGTATCCCTTATATTTTTAGGCGGACAGACGTCTTGAGGATTGGTTGATTAGAAATCAACGAACTCATCCATGAAAAATAAAACAAAAAAGAAACTTTGTGAAATTCACCTACCGAATAGGAAGAAAATACCGCATCAGCGTTCCCACGTGTTTCGGGGGTGAAGAAAAGACAATATTAGTTAGTCCATGAACAAACCAAACAATAACATAAGACGCGGCTTTACTCGGGACATGAATAATGATCCGCGGGGTGGGTCAGGAGCCTTTCGAAATCTCACCGCGGGTCGGTTTGGGCCTAGGGATTTTCAAACTCTTGTGGACAGGATCGGACCACCTTTACTCGACCCGGCTTGACCTGACCCGCGAGGATTGACCCGAGACCCGCATACAGACCTTCAAACACACACACACCTGCCAGAACAGCGGGAAGTTCCCAAAGCGCTCACGCATGCCTCCGTCCTCGTTGAACCACTTTCTCATGGGCTGGTGCAGATTCTTCAGCATGGTCAGCTTCTCCTGCTCCTCTTCGTACGCGTACGCATCCTCGGAGCTGGACGCAGGTGGAGCACGGGCGGTGGGCGCACTGATCGCCACCGGGGTGAATGACGCGAAAGGGACAACCTTGGGGGCCGGCGCCAACGCGGCCTCCGTCGCTGCCTCCAGTACCGCTGCTGGTGCCACCGCCGCTGCCGCTGCCGCTGCGGCCGCCGCGTCAGTTGCAACATCCCCAGGGGGCGTCTGTCCCTCTCCTTCCGTGACCGCCGGCGACACTGCTGCTGGTGCTGCGGCTGGTGCTGCGTCGCCCCCCCCGCCCATGCTGGATAGGAAAGCGGCAAGGTCGTTAGACTCATCTGCAGCTTCTCGCTTCTCCCCCTCCACGTCCATCGGGTCGCTAGCACCACCACTATCCCCACCACTACCGTCAACAGTTATAGCAGCAGCACCAACACCCACGCTACAATCACCGTTCTCCTTCGCGCCAGCAGCAGCAGCAGCAGGGTCCACACCACCCACGTCCATGGCGTCCCCATTGCCTACCACTCCAACGGTGGGCGCCACCCCCTCGTCTTCGGGGGCAGCAACGCCTGCAGTCTCCACAGAAGAGGACGGCTGCGGCTCACTCCCCCCCCTCCCATCCTCCACCGCCTCCTCCCCAACCGCCCGTCCCTCCGTCGTCGGCGAATCATCGGCGTGTGTTCCTTCGGCAAAATCCTTCGCGGGAGAGCCCAGCGAGGCCTCCAAAATGCTACAGATGTTGTCACCACCAGCTTGCCCCTTTACCACAGCAGCAGCAGCGGCAGTAGCTGTGTCAGCCTCACCCTCTGCTCCCTGTTTATCTTCCTCAGCCTCCTGTGTTCCGTCTTTCTTCTCTCGCCCCACCTCTTCTGGCTTGCTCTGCTTCTCCCCCTGCCATCCCTGCACCTGCTGCCGCTGCTGGACGTTATCTTCGATATCAGCGATAGCGGCAGTAGCTTCGGCAATGGTTTCAGTAGTAGGTTCCGCAGTGCTGTCGACAATACCTTCGGCAGTATCGTCAGCGGTAGCTTCGGCGACGGCAGCCTCGGCGGCGGCCTCAGTCTGGGTGCCTTCGGAACTGCCATTTTCAGCTTCCGCCTCCAGCTGCGGCGGTTCAAACGCCTCCCTTAACCGCTCCAGCAACACCGCCTTTGAGACAACAGGGGGAGGCATTCGGGGGGGGGAGGGGGGTCGTGCCCGTATGTGTAGATGATGGTGATGGTGATGGTGGTAGTGGTCGTGATGGTGATCACCGTTACGGGAAGCCGGAACTACCAGACAGAGGTACGTGAATGTGAAAAAGAGAACGCATGTAAGAGCGGAGAGGGGAGGAAGACGCCGATCTCCGTTGCCACTAGTTGAAAAATAATGAAGGGTCTGAGGATAGCAAGAATCAAATAACATAGCCCACACGCACCAGCACACGCGAACGTGAGCTTGCACGGAGCTAGGCCTAGACCCCAACGCCGTGCGTCACCCGGCCACCCTGGGACATGTTTGTTGCTGCTGCTGTTGCTGCTGCTACTGTTGGAAATATAATCTACCAAAGCGTGCGGTGGGATCGCTCGCGTCGCTGCATGCAGATCTTCACGATCCATCCACCCATCCGGTCATACCGCTGCACGACGAAAGTGGTGCAGCCACGCTACCATACCGTCCCGCCAGCGGGTGCGGTGGCCACAGCAGAGTCGAGAGTGGGCCCCTCTCTGCGGTCAGATGTGCACTCCGTGCCTCACGTTCGATGAGTGCGTGTGTGTGTGCGGCAACTGAATTTGCGCGATACGAAACACGAAACTTGCAAAGGCCGGTTTTTCGCGTTGCCCTGTTTGGCACGGCCGAGTGGGACGGGGCACACCCCGTGGAACTGTCCCTAATTTTTTGACTCAGCGAACGCGCGCCGCGCCGGTCACGGGCCTCGGGCGAGGCCCGGAAGGCGGGCACTCAGGCCGATTTCCCGCCGGTTGAGCCCGGCGGCGACGAGACCGGCCAGGAAGCCGGTACTGCAAACGCGCCGCCGGGCAAAAAAACACAATAAAGTGTTTTTGTAATAGGCTCACTTATTTATACAGCAGTAGACACCTGGTGTCCTTCTCCTGAGCGTGCTCGGTTAGTACACCCCTGGCATTTCCGAGTTCCCACTTGGACACCGCCTCCTTCGTTTACTTGCCGGCGAGAGCTTTTCATTTTTCAGTGTTCTTTTGTTTAGTGTGCGTCCGTGTACTCAGGGCGCGGCACCGCTGGCGAGCCCGGCGCTGTCGCGGGTGTAAGCGGGCGCTCGCGGGCAGTGGTCGGTGGTGGAAGGAGAGCAGTCGCCGTTTTCGTGGCTAGGCGTCGCGTGCGCCTAGAGGCACGAGTGAAGCATGAAAGGGCTCTTTCTGTCTTTTCTGGCCTCCTGGTGTGGGTCGGATATGATATGTACGAGCTCGTTACGGTCGTTTGGGATTGCTGAATACAATTCACGGGGTGCTCATCATTGCGACCAAGCCGAATTTCAGATAGAGCCTCGCAGTCTGAGCACCAACATTGTCGAGCTGGCGAACGAGGGCCACGGTGAGCACCGGGCTTCACGTGGGGCTCACTGGGGCAGAGAGGGAGGAAAGCTTTACCCGGATCGAACAGGTGGCGAGGTGGTCGCGAGAGGGGCGGGCAGCATGTTAGCTGAGGGCAGGTCTGTCTTTCCGTCTTTTTTTTTACCGGCGCCAGGTGTTCCAATCAGGCGGAAAACAATTGCGTCAGAGGGCGCGGGGATTTTTTTTTCTTGCACATATTTTCGTTTTCGTACGGAGTATTATTTTTCGTTTTGCTGTTCTGTGACTTGTTGTACTTTCTCTTTCGTGCAAACCTGGTATCCAAAAACGAAGACAAGTACCCAACCTGGGGTGTGTACGCTCCCGTACATGCATGTCGTGTTCGGGTTATTTTCCTGGATGAAGCATGGAGCTCCTGGCATTTGCAAGTCGCTTGTTTGGACCTGTTACTATTACTAATATTAATAGTAATGATTGTTTCGGCCCCCCTATGATGTATTCCGTTCCATTCTTCCTCGTGAGCGGGCGTACCCGGCGGCACCGCCTGCCACGCGAATCACTTGTATATAGTACAGCAGTAGGGATATATTGGTACAGGGTACAGGGTTCGGGGTACTTGGGGCTCACGTACCCCCCAGGGCATCACTTGCCCTCTGGAGCGCGTGAACCGGGACACCCCACGTGACCACCGCTTTTGTGGCGGCTTTCTTGTCAAGGTACACTCCGGCATGAAGCGAGAAATAAAAGATATACCTGGTACCAGGTACCTGGAAGGTAAGATTGATGTGGCCCAATCTTTCAGTAGTCGCGAGGAAGAATCAAGAATGAGCGCGAGTAAGGAGCGCCCGGGGCGACCTTACCACACCTGCCTGGCCTAACCATACTAGCCAGTCCGGCCCGGCTTGCAGGCGTCGTGCATGGCAATTGTGCGGGGGAAGAGACGAACCGAGGGAGGTTACTACTGCTGTAGAGCAGAGTTTTTTACACTGACGGCTGAGCTACGACTGCTGTCGTCGATGTTTTGCTGCTGTAGTTGTGGTGAAAAGGGTATCGTTCACACCCCTACCACTATGTCCGGTGATGTAAGGACAGTTTGATATGAACTTTGATCTTCATACGGTCCTTATATTCATGGGTCGAGAGGTACCAGGTAATAATCTGGTGAATGAACAATTCTTCAAGCGAGCCGAATACCGACTTTGTCAAAGTTAAAGGTACCGAGGCGGAAGCACGTCCACATCCCTGGACCACATCTGGTCACTCGCCAACCCTTATTACCCCCCCTCCCCTGCCCAAGCCATACTCAACCCATCTTCTCGCCGATTTCAGCTCGTACCTTCTTCCCATCCGTGGCTAACTCCCTTTCCTTGAGTGCCTCTTTGAGGTCCACCACTCGGAGCCCATCGAGATCTTCCAAGGTGAGGTTTGAGAAAGGCATCGTGCCAATCCGAATTTCAGACTGCCCACAGGGCGTTCAGTTCGTGATCGCCCGCCCGCACAATGAGCGAGCGCCGGTCACGTTGATCCTCGAGGCAAAGACCACTATTGTTATGCCTATGCGGTGTTGACCCCCTCCTCCAGTCCGGGTGGATTCGAATGAGTCCCATGCTTGAAAACGCCATAATACTGTAGAAGCCCCTCCTACACCCAAAATCAAACCCGAACATATCCTCGAGCGCCGCAGGATGGACACGCCCCAGGACGACGAACTGACTGTGACCGTGGCTGATGGGTTCGGGACGATTGATTTGGCGGCGGTGGAGCTCCCGTTGGCAGTCAACCCGACGACGGAAGGAACGCAGGCTGCCCTGGCCTTGATCGGTGGCATAGAGGAGCTTTCAAGAGTTACAGCTGATGAGGTGCGCTGTACGCTCTATGATGGCGCGAGGTCCACAAGATCGTACCTGCGTGAGCAGCTGCAGTAGTACTGCTGTAGGGTGCAAGTACGTAGACATATCAGCAATGGCAGCACAGCAGGTGGTCGCTGCCGGCACGTCACGGTCTGGGAGCGGTTTGTGTCGATGGCAAGCAATATACACGTTGAAGATGTCAACTCCGACTCGTACGCGGTGTGTACAGTGGATAGACATGGTCTTCGAACTGCTGTTGTCTGTGTTTGTTTCGTGGGTAGTCTACATCGTACAATGGGCGCCAACATGGCCGTAGCTTGCGAGTTTGGTCAACATAATAGGACACCAAAGTGAATGTAAGAGGCCATCGCCAATCCCCCAGTCTTCTTGGAGGAAAGCCTTGGAAGATCTATTACGAGGTGCAAAAAGGAGGAGTACGAAAGCGGACCGTCCCACTCTCCGATGTAGGTTGAATATACTACACCAATGCCATTTGCAAAAGTAACGAACCAGCAGCCCTTTGTACCCCACCCAGCCGGTAGTTACCCTCCCACGGACACGATGCTCGTAGGAGGTTAAGAAGCTGGGGTGAGAGTCCCCAGCAACGGCTGGAGGAAGTCCCTCCCCAGTAATGGCTGGAGGCCTCATTCCAACCCAACACTTGCACAACGACAGAATGCGTCGGTATCATACATTAATCTATGATCTCTATCCAACTACCGGTACTCAACGACATCTGGTGGTACATCCGAGATCCGGGGGGGGGCCTATCCGGTGGTATACCCAGGGTCCAGGGGCCTGGGTCTGTGCTGAGCAAGCCGAGCTTTACGTTCTGAGAGGATGAACAATATCAGGTACCTGGTAGCTCCGTGGCCGTGTGTTGCTCACGAGATAGGTTGCGTATATAATTTGGTTGGTCACAACGTTTTCTGCTTCTCTTGGAAAGGCGCGAAAAGACATCCCACCGCGCATTTGTGGGGTTCCCCGTATGTACACTGCTGTGGTTTACCAGGCATGTACATCATCGCCAGTTCGAAGCCGGAAGCCAGTTGTACCGACAATAAGCCAGCCGGGAGTATCATTGTGCTGGTATCAACATACTTTCCCACGGAAATGCCATCGAAGCACTGCTGTAGTCCCCATATGGACAAGCGGCACCCCCATGGTAACCCCACGGGAGTCCCATCGAAGTACCAATGGAAGTCCCCCTTACGCCGCATGAGCCCATGTCTCTTTGATATAATGTGTGTGACGTTCCTGTCGTATTCAGTACGATGACATGGTGTACCAGGTAGCTTCGTATACTCTGCTTGATGCACACCAGTGTTCCAGTATGTACAACAGCAGTAGTATCTCCGTGTCGTACTTTTGTTACCACAGAGCTCACATATCTCTAGGATTGAAGAATCGGTAGGTGCGCTGATTGTGCTGAACATCGACGTGTAGAAAAAAGGTTCAATGTTAAGGGAGCACAACAACAGACACATGGGACTCTTGTGGGGTTCTATAGTTCCCATGGTGCTTCCGCGGTGTTCCCGTGGGACTTCCATGGGCCATGGGACTTCCGTGTTGATTGGTCCTTTGGGACTTCCACGACTCTACGAACATACTATTTTCCCTTCTGGGACTGCAGTCCCGTTTTGAGGGCAAACTTCTTGGACTTTGAATGGTATTTATTGTACAGGCATATACTAAAGTAGGTACCTGGCATACAGCAGTTACAGCAGTTACAGCAACGACTAAAACACGTACCATGACCGCACATACCCCCGTATCAATGATGAATCAATACGAAGTAGGGTACATACGAGCATCTTGATATGTTGTACAGAGGGCGTCCGCTTCTTAAGAACATCTGCCTTTCGAGGAAACTCAAGCTTGTTTTCCCGCGATCCATAATAAATTTGGCGTTTAAAACACAACTCGAGAAACAAGGAACGAGCTGAGAAATGACCACACAAGAAACGGCAGCCGCGACGAGAAATCCGGGCGTGTTGCGATGTTGAGAATAAGAGCTCGAAGCATCGGCCGGGCCACCCAGTCTTCTCTCCACACCGTGCGTTGTCCCAGACGTGGTTGATTAGTGAGCTATCTGCATATACCACACCTCCAGGGTGCATACAGCCTGCAGTGTGTCACGAATCCCTCCTCCTCGTAATCAGGACCCGTCAAACACATGAATATCTACAGTACACCCCGGTAGACTAGTGGTCAGCTTCAAAGACCATTGGTATTGGTACCCAAGTTCAAATCCCACCGTGGTGAGA
>JBBMHQ010069853.1:0-13160 GCA_037834295.1 Postelsia palmaeformis
TACTCGGCCATAGCGGTTAGTTGCGGAAGATCCATTGTGCACTTTGATTCTGGTCATGAAAGAGGCGTCGTCGACGGTAACTATACCACTCGAGAGGCCCGGTCCGTGTTCGGCAACCAGAGAGAGGAGAGAAGAAGGGAGAGCAGCTCCGGACGAAATGGCAGAGACCAATTCGTGCGGAGGTGTGGCTTCCGGGAGAAAAGGAGGTAGCAGGTGGTCCAGAGTGGAGGGCGCGGTGAGAGCTAGAGCAGTTGCGCTGATCTCGTAAATCCCATTTTCTGAGGGTGAGCCGCGAGGGGCGCGGAGAGAGGACGGGAGGGCAAGCTGATGGCAGATATTCATGATGATGTCGCCCAACAGGTTGAGTCCCGGCCAGAGTAGAGGTTTCAAGGCTCGCATGTCATCAGACTCAAAGACAATGCCCCAGACGAGGTCGTACGGGCTTGCCTCGGCGAGAGCCTTGTCGCCGGTGTCTACGAGTTGCTGTCGTAAGAGGGGGGCCGATTATTTATCGAGGTTGCCCTTGAAAACGATGTCGTACCGATGCTGCACCCAAAGTTCTCGATTCAAATAGGAAACGGAGCGGCCGAGGCGTTTTTGTTGTGCGGGATTCGGAGAGGACATGATTTTCCGGCAAGTTCTTGTATTGCCGAAACGTGTGGCCTTCTCATATACTGCTCCGGGCAGTTATAGTTCTCATTTTCGACGGTAAACGTCGAAGAGTACCACTGGGAAAAGACCGAGAAACGGTCCCAAAGCAAATTATTTGGGAGGGGGTCAAGGTCGAGGGGAGTGGAGAGGGAGACGTCATGTGGGACGTTGTCGGGAAAGGCGTGGGTGAGACGCCGTCGATACCCGAGGACGTGAAGGTTGGGTCGATGTTATCGAAGCCCCGGGAGGATGTACGTGACGTGCTGTTCGTGACGAAACATCCTGGGAGCCCCTGCTGTCAGCATTTAACGCATGCGAAAAAGGGACAAACTCGGAAGAAGATGCGGTGCCTGTAGTAGTCCGTGACCGTGGTATGGGTGTCGGTAAACGTGGCTCCTGGCATAATTTTGGTGCCTTAATCGAGTCTTCCGCGGACGAGTCCGCGGGGAAACTGTCGCTTGGGCCCAGGGAGAGTGGTGTGGTCAGCACGGGGCGGACAGCCACGATTCCGGGAAATCTTGCGAAACCAACGGAGGTCGAAGTATACTCTGCCCGGGGCCGACGGACGCCGGTTGACGTGTGTCGAAAACATCGTTTGTCAGGAGACGTAGATGAGTTGGGGGTCGATGGTCCAGGGGCGGCAAAGCCGGAGTGGGAGTGGATACCGCTGTTGGCCGTTGTTGCCGTGTCGCCCGCAAGATTGGCGAGATCTGTAGAGAGTTCAGTTATGTTGGGCAAGGCACGGCGTCGCGCATCGACTAGAGACACCCAGGGGAGCGTTGAGGGAGTACTCGATGTACCTACCTCCTCCTGCCCGCACCTCGAACCAACCGCTTGAACAAGGGGGCCAACCCTAGATCGTGTGTTTGATGTTGAAGATGGGTGAGAAGGGGGGAGACAGGGGGGGGGGAGATCGTGAAAGTAAGTATAGCCGTCGGCTTCTGAAAAAATACGCTTCCCGAGCATCCAGAGAGGTACCCGGCGCGGTCGCGTTTAGTGCCGCTGGTGAAGCCGCGAGCGGTTTTTCACCATCGGCTGGTCAGTTGGGACGGAAGGTACCCGGTTGTCGGGAGTTTTGATTACTTCCGTGTTGGAAAGGGCCGAGGCGGATATTAGTTGGGGTAGAGGAGGTCTGGGTTGTGGGACCGGTTACGGTGAGGGCCGACGAGGGGGGTCCTTGAGGGGAGGGGGGGGTGGGTTGTTGTGTCGAATGATCCCGAGAGTGTTGGTTGTTGGGAAAGTAGTTTGTCCACTGAGAGCCTGCACCACGGCCGGAGTTGCCATGGGAGCGCTCGTTCTTACAATGAGAGTTGGACCGGCGGTTTTTACTGAAATTTCCGGCAGAGTGGTGTCCCCTCGAGTTGGAACGCTTGGAATAAGATTTCAAGTTTTGTTGTACAGCGCGCTCGTGTTATCCCCGATGGTATGAGAACATACGTTGCTGCCACTGTTGGAAAGCGTAGTCTCCGTCGTTAAGTTAGCCAAGCCGGGAGTTGAGAATACCGGACTTGTTTATAAAAGTTATTTTGCCGCACAGTTAAGGCATATGCCGCGCCTGTGCGAAGAGCGGTCGCTCTGGCACTAGCGCTAAAGAGCGGGCTCCAGAGAGGGGGGTCAATAGTCGCAAACGTGGTAGAGACCATTTAGACTTCATCGAAGTGTTCGAGGGGCCATTGGTTGTAACCGAGAGTGAAAGGGTCAGTGCCTGGGGACGTAGACACGTTCATGACAAAGGGGTTGCGTCGGCAGCCTTGATTCTGGTTGGAACGATTGCGCGAACGCATCTGCTGAGCAGGAATTGATAGCGGCGGGGACGACGAGAACGTCTTGTGGTCTCCAGGGGAGGTAAAATAAGAATATTTTTCGCTTTTTATGGCACGTGTATTATTCGTCGCTTACACTTCATGAGCCTGCCACATAGCCGAGACGCTCTACCGCAGTCCTCAACCCACCCGGATGTAAGACCGGAGTCAAAGCTGGAAGTTTGTCTACTAACACTGGTACGCACTACCTCTAACACCATGGCGTCGCTAGGCTTGAAAAGTTTCTCAGAACCTTGCACTACCGTCGTCAACTCCCTCAAATCCCTCAAATAAATCGAATCCACCGTGTCTGTTAGTACTCCGAACGCCTTCAGCTTCTCGAATGCGGCCTTGGTCGCCGTGGTCAAAGTGCGTGCTCGGCAGATGTAGTAGCAAGCGAAATACTGAGGGTCCAGCAATGTCCTTGTCCTGAGGGTGATCGCGCGCCTGTTTCAAACTGTTGTTGATTGCTTTATAGAAAAACCGGCGAAGCAGGGTGATCCATCCAGGTGACCGACGCAGGGAGTCTAGGGTGTCACTCGGAGAGTCGTCCCAGCGTGAGAGGATGCCCAACAGTACGAGTTTGGCGCTTTCAATGAGTAGTTGAACTCCGACACAGTCGTCGGTTCCCGCGGGAAAAGAAAGTGGACCGACGAGTTCTAACTTTCGAGAGTCTCAGGTCGATGTACTTGCGGTTGACATCGAAGTCAATAGTACTTGTTACGATGTGGGAGAGGCGTAGTTGCAGGTGCGACCGGAAGGACCAGAGTGGGAGTGGGCGTGACTACGTGTTGAGGGAGTACCGATATAATGGGGAGGGTAGTGTTTGGCAGGGGACTGGGAGCCGGTTGCGTCGCGTGATCGAGGGGGGGGCATGGAGAGGCAGTGATGCAACAGAGATTGCGAGGCTAATAGGAGCAGTAGCGATCGCAATGTCGATCGATGCCATGCCTTTCTCCTGTGATCCTGGCAGAACCCCGGAGGTTCGCAGGACAGGGTAAAGCAGACACTCTCCCCTGTGGGTGCGAGAAATAGAAAGGTACTCTTCTGATCAGCCGTAGCAAAACCCGGGAGTGTAGATGCTTACAGCAGAGGCGAGGGTGGAGAGTCTCCTCTTTTGGTCCGAGGAAGAAAAGAACACTCATCCGATTACCGGTAGGAGCACCTGAAAGTATTGAGACACTGTTTCGTTGACGACCCGGGGGTAACACCTGAGTGAAGGCGCTCGTAGCGGAGGGGAGAGTACAGATTGTCCCATGATGGTCCGAGGAAGAGAAGAACACTCCTCTGATGACTGGTAGTAACACCTAAGTGTAGACCCTCATAGCAGAGGGGAGAGTAGAGATTGTTCCTTGGTGGCCCGAGGAAAAAAATAGTACTCCTTTGATGAGGCGTAGTCAGACCTCTGAGTGTAGATGCTTGCAGTAGAGGGGAAAGTAGAGACTCTCCCCTGGTGGCCCCAGGAGAAGAGCGGAGTAGTCTTCTGATGGCCCGTGGCGAAGCCGGAAAGTGTGGAGACACTCCCCTGATGGCCTGGGGCAGAAGTTATCGTCGAAGGCCCATACATGTCACGAACTGGTGGTGTAGTCGCAGGGGGGTCAAACTCGGAGGGGAGGAGGGAAAACACGAGAAAACACTAACAAACGAATAAAACAAAGGGTGCCCGTGCCTGGCAATGGAGGGGGAAGCAGAGGTCCCGTGCGTAGGGCGTATATGGGAGACGCGAACGTGGATGAAACTTGAACAGGGAGTGTAGTGGGGGGGACGAAGCATAGAAGCAACCTACAGATGGTACCGGACCGTCGTTGCCAAGATACTCACGGAAAGCAAATAGTCGCCATCAACGATATACTCGATGGAAACCGGGCCATTATCACCTGAAATTAGTTATCCACCAGGAGCATTGCTCACACCAGCCAAGTATTTTTCAATGAGTAGAAAAAGGACTTGGTTATCATTACTCTCATCCATAAGGCCTATGGAGTCTCGAATAAAATATACCAGGCACCAGGTAGCTGCGAATTATCGCCCGCTGGATTGTTCGAGTTTGATGGTGTGAACTCATCTGCGGGTACACAGACAGGTCAATCAATGAACTACTGTAGGTGCGGAACTGCCAAATCAAAGCAGGAAATGTCCTCAAACTGCTCTGTTCGAAACGGTCAAATGCGTTAGGCGGCATACTGCCGTACAGCCATATCAGGCGTAAGTAAAAAAAGAATACCAGGTATAACGAAACAGAACATGTCTCTCGACGTCAACTTCCTATATTCGAAGGGTCATGCACGATAGACGGCATTCTGCTATTATGTACCCGATCTTCATGCAGAGGAAAGCCATCTCTCGATGTCAAACAGCTCACTTCATGGGCAGAACATCATAATGAACGGTGTACCAGGTACTGCTGTGCAGTACCAGGGGTACGTAGTATCGTGCAGAAGAAGTGGTATCTCTTGTCGGCGATAGAATCACTCGAACGAACAAGTGGAGATGAATAAACGAGCGTATATTATACCGGTACGGAGTATGGCGGACAGGGCGTATGCAGCACGATGTGTACTGCGTACGTATGTGCGTGTACTGCTCTGCTGTGGAGAATCTATGTATTGTACGGAGGGAGAAAATACCCCTTGACATCGTACATCGTGTTGGGTATTATTTGGGCGGAGTTCGCATCAAATCCAAATGGGCGGAACCTCGTTACTGTTTCGTGTTTTCGTGAATCGAAACGTGCAGGTGTGCTTATTATATCTGCAATATCGCGCGCTACATTCATGTAGGATTCAGAACACATAAAAAACATACCAGGTACCGCTGTACCAGGTACGCTGCGCTGGCCGCCTCGATAGAGCCTCTATTAATAGTGAAACTACTGCTGTTCGTGTGCAAAATGATACGTGCATCTGTAATGTTGTAGTAAATATACAGCAGCGGTGTTGAGTAGTATCCTCTTGATTTTTTTCGAGTGCAACGCCGACAGCGGAAATCGTGCTCGGGACACGCTCGGGAGTAAAAATACCTCACTCAACGGAAACGGGGTGAGTATGCTTTTCAACAACAACTCACAACGCGCGACATGTCGGGCTCGAAAAAAAAAAACACTCGTGCACGTAGTAAGCGCTTCACGCCGCACAAAACGGAAAGGTGGTCAACTCAATAATAATGCAGCAACGCCAAAGTTGAAATTTAGACAAGAACCAAAAACAGGAAGAAGGAAGGATGGTCCTCAGCCTAGAATTCTTCGAAAATCGAGGGGGGGCAATCCTGGATGGTTCAGAAATAAAGGACGGTGATCCCAGCCGGACGAATTGCAGAAATCAAGATCGAACTTGGTGCATGCTCAATGATCAGTCGCTGATTTTGTGCTTGGGTAAAGGTAGATATACCGAGCGACGTGCGGAACGTATACTACTATGTACATCCCCAAATGCATCCATCCACCCAATATCAGGTACTTCGTACTAACTAGAGGTTCTGAACCTACCTGGTACTTACAGACAGTAAAAAAAACAAAGACGGGGGGTACTGTACTGCAAAATCTACGGCTGCTGTTGCAGCGTTCAGCTGACACCACGGGTACGTACAAACTGTATCAACAAGCGGGATCGTATTATAGAAGAGTATACCAGGTACTTGGTGGCAGCATCAGTACGTACGTACGTGGAGGACTCTGCGAAAAAGTAGAAAAATTGAGAAAGAGGCACGTTAGCTGTGATCGAAATTGGTCGAAATACATTTCGCAAACTGCGCGTGATACGGTTGAGTACGGTATATTATACGCGTGCTTATATTCGAGCGTATCGCGTGATACTTCGATCTCGCGTGTTATTTAAGTACTACTACTGGCTGTCGTTGCATCGTGCGATGCTTTATAGATCGCGCGTAATACTATGTTATCGATGAAGTATCCCACATAATATGTGGCGCCAAGACAACATCCTCCGTTTTTCGATACAATAAACGAGTACAAACTTCCAACATCTCTTCGCATGATAAATGTGCAAGACCTGATAATACATGGTGTCAGTAGTAGAGGTGGTAAAAAGGCACTACTTGCTTGCACAATGTATGCGAGCCTGGCACATCAGAAGCACCATGCACCATGCGAGTCTGGCACGAAACTATTCATGGCAGCGCGTTACTTATGGCCTGTGCCGCGTGGTAAACGACAAGCGGTGCTGCTGTCACGCAAACCAAGATTCAAGAGCCGGTATTTTTGAGTGACACCCGTTTAATGCACGGTCAGTGATAGGGGTAACCATTTTAGTATAGGCTACTGGCGCTGCTGAGCTGCTGGGCTATAATAATAGTATTATAGGGTGTGCTGAGTGCACCAAAGGGCGATGTCCGTAAAAAAAAAAGACGAAGATAAAGCCGACCATTCGAGTGTTTAATCAAGAAAACAACAAGCACGACGTACTTGAGGGGGTCAAACGAGCCGACAGGAAAGAAAGTAGACACCTTGGGCGGCGGTCAACACGAACAGCACGTAATAATGGGTCCGCGAGGTCCCTCACCGTTATGGTATGATGTGGGATGGGGTCCTATAAAATCGGGTATTATTATTTGAAAAAAAAACAGTCTATTAGTGAGTACAGGAGGAGCTGAAAATCTAGCGCGCATTTTGGATGGCCCAACGATCCATGTGTACTTCAAAAGCGATCAAAGTTGATTAATGAAACGACGAGTTTGCCCCAGAGAGCTCTTTGGTCGTATGTATGAGGCACGGCCGTGGAGGGCTACTGACAGGGAACGCGAATGAGAAGGCTGAATAACTAAAGACAAGAACAAGGAAAAAACAACCAGAAAATTGAAGGTACGAGTATACTCTCAGGTATACTCTACAAGTACGATATTATTATATGCTATTAATGCGTGCCCTTCCACACTTGCTATTATTAGACGACTGTTTGCAACCTATTATTGATAGAACAACGGCACGACTAGAGTTAGTGTGTACAAGGCCTGCTGTGTAGTACCAGTAGTAGTATAATAGTAGTGGCGCGCCCTCGGGCGTTCGACTGTTCTGTTGAGTATGTAGACCCGCCAACATGAAATAAATTGCACAAAAAAAAGAACATAAGGCCCAATATTTGGAGAACGCTGAGGAATTTGGATCGAGGAAAGCGGCTCAGTGGTGGCCTCAACACTAAATACTCTGGAATAGTCGAACATGCTCAAGGTGGTTTGAAGATGGCTCCCCCGAAAAAATGATACCAGGTATTTTGTACTAGTAATATACCTGGTAGATGTTTCTTGCTTTGGCGGGCCCATTCTGTGAAAAATCCATCAGTAGTTTAAAATTTCCCCATAATAATGATGATACGTATAATACATACCCGCTGGGTCGTGTACAGCAGTACAAAGGGCTCCTTCTGCAAGTATATGCACGATAATACTGCTGCTGCTGCAACTCGGTTTTGGCAGCGCTATGGGGCGGTGGGCGTAAAGTGGAGACAAGGACGAGGGGGCGACTGAAATTCGCTATGGCTCTCAAGCTTTGGGCAGCTTTGCGATTGCGGGCGGTCTCCTATAGTTGACGTGCGTGCGTGTTGGGAGTTGGTGAAAACTGAGCGACGGCGGGGACAAAAAATGAAGGGGCCCGCATCACAATTTTATGGAAACCCTCATCCAAGTCCGAGAGACCATCTGCTAGTCATTCCCGTTGCCCGAGATCATCAGGCCCGTTGCACCTGGGGACCTGAGTGCACACGATCACAGCGACGTGTATTTTTTTACCAGCACGTGTCCCGCGGTCAAGATCACAGTCTAAAAGAGGCGGAGAGTGCTATACGAGGTACGTGCACTACCTCACGCTACCCCGAAGCAGCGGAAATCCAGCAGTACTCCACAGGTATAATATTATTCTGACGGCATACTTGTTTGACGTTGCAGCTTTGACATAAACCATTGTACACCTGTCGTACCAGGTACTAGGTACCTGGTACAGTGTACTTTACCTCTCGCCGAGGAGCACATTTTACTGATGTAACTTCCTCGGCGTTCGCTGAAAACTCCTTATTTTTCTGTTGTTAGTTTTTTTGCTATGCGTGGGTCTTTTCGCTTCTGCTGCTCTAGCCAGATAGGTTGGGCGCCCAACCTCTTTTTTCCCCCCGCTGTTCCCACGGAAATGCTGCCTACTATCAATATGCGTACTATTAATACTGTAGTAATTGGTGATGATGAGGCGCGACCCCACCAAAACCTGCAGTAGTCATATCTGCGATGCACTATGCCAGGGCGAATACGGATTATATAATACCTGGCATTCTGTATTGTGCTGAACGAACACGAACGAACATCTACGTACTACCGCTGTACGCCTTTGTGGATGAATCTCATCATCATAAATATTATTGGCTTCTTCTGCTCTTGATCTATGAAAAACAACTATTTTACGGAGGAATACAGTTAATAGGACCTACGTTCCATACAAAAACCTATATATTCACCAATTTTTACAAAAATATTTGGTCCTATGAACTATGATGCCCCGTAGTACAGACAGTATTTGAAATTCAGCACAATAACAATTTGAGGGCGAAAAATCTGCATCCCACATGTTTTGTCCAACAAGATAAACTTATTTCTCACAGCAGGTGCCACCACTACTACTACTGCTGCACTGATTGATGTAAAGCAGCAGTGTGTCTGCCGTGACGTAGGAGCAGCAGCAGCAGTAGCAGTGGTACACACGAGGCCAGGGTCAGCGTCGCTTTACGCTTGGCTTGCCGGTCTAACCCTCGCAGCCTTTGTACGCGTACGTACTCGGTTTTTTTAGAATGTCTCGTGCTTCCCACCTCATCGACATATTATTTTTGGAGATGGAAAAAATATAGCATGGAATGTCCAACAACAAGAGCTTCTCGTAGCAGGTGCCACCACTACTCGACAACTGTACGGATGTACGACATTTACAGCAGCAGTGCGTGTCCTGCAACATAACAGCAGCAACAACAGTGGCAGTAGGAGGACACACGAGGCCAAGGTCAGCGTCGCTGCACGTTCGGCTTGTGTCGGTTGAGCCCTCTGCACACCGTACTCGATATCGTTGTGTGTGTGTTTCTTGATTCCACACCCCATAATATATTTTGTAAGACGAGAGACCGACAGAGATTTTCGTAGCAGGCGCCACCACTACTATTAATACAGTTGTTGTACAACATCTACAGCAGATCGTCTCCTGCTCCTCCGTCCCCTCATCCGTAGGAGGGCGGACCTGACAATGTCACCTGCAGCATGTTTTGGGGACATGGCCCGAACGTTGCTGCACGGTCTGCATATGAGTACTCGGAATTGGGTTCCGTCATCTTTTTTAGGTGGAAGAGCTCATAAAGCAAAGGCCGTCTCAGCCTGCTGGGGACAGACAGGCCCAGTCTGCCCGCCGTGGGCAGGCCCAGTCTGCCTGCTGTGGACTGTTGCCGGTAGGCTCAATCTGCCCGTGTGGCCCAGTCTGCCACTTGTGGGCGGGCATGCAGTCTGCCTCTCCCGTGGCCACGCACAGTCTGCATGCTGTGGACACAGGCACACAGTCTGCCTGCTGTTGACAGGTACAAAAAATCCGTTGCGATTTTGTATTTTAAACATGACCTATTAATGGCAAAGGCTTGTGCCCACACACGTTGTCGCACCTAGCTCGACAAATTGTGGACAAAGTCCCGCCCCACCAGCGTGAGAAGTTTTTTTTCTGCGTGTGCGTGCAGAGGGCCTGTCGGGACTAGAGTAGGTGGCGTGTGCGTCGAGCGTGGTGGTCAAATCCAATGCTGATCTACAAACACATACACAAGCATACAGAGAAGCTCAAATCGTGGCTCCCCACCCTCGTACGATCCGTTATGAAGAGGCTTTTTTTCCCCTGAAAAAACAAGGTAGAAAATGCTCGCTTCGCTCACTTGCCTCATTGATAATACCAGTACTCTGTACCAAAAAACCACATCAGTTCGTCCGCAGACGAGAAAAGTCGACGCGCTGCGACGGCCCAGATTCTGGGCACCAGGGAACATCAATTGTTTTGCTTTTCTGCTGCTGCTGCTTCCGCTGCGACTGCTTCTGCTGCAGGCTGCTGCGTACAGTAGATTTTCCCTGTCGAGCTTTCTCGTAGCGAGCGTGCGACAGCAGTATCGTACTCCGTCACACATATGGAGAGTTTTTTGTGAAAGCACGCCCAAATAGCTTTCATTTTTTCTTTGGGGGCTCGCGCGCTCTGGGTTCTCGTGATGCCTTAGGGAGCTGGCTTGCTTTGCCGCTGGCCGCTGCTGTATATCTTCGCCCTCCATCCCTATTGTGAGAATTTCCTGGTATTGACGAGGCGGCCCCCCGGCTCCCCTCATGTTTTCTCTCTACCATTGTAACGCTGTATGGCATATAAAAATGGGCTGTGGCCAAAATGAGGTATACCTGGCCACTCTGGGGTCAAAATCAGTTACCATACTTCAAGAACGGGGGGAATGAGGAGCGTGGCAGACGCCTTCAAGTGGTCAAACTCCTAAATGCATCAAGTCTGCGTTGGCGGTTAGTTGTTATCAAGCATTTGGAATGGGCCCGTCCTCTTGCACAGCGTGTGGTGGTGAATAAATATTGCGTGGATGTAGTCCTGGATAACCCGGAATATAAGCTCGTTTTGCAAATGAAGGCAGAGGGTTCATCACAAACCTATGAGTCCTTCACAATCGTACGTGTCACCATCCCGAGAGACCAGATTGCTGAGGCATCCATTGGCAGACCCGGGGATGTTGACTTATTATTCCCCCCATTTTTCGCGCAATTTTGCGCCATTTTTCCAGTCAGGAATGTTTGGGTTTTCAATGAGCTCGCACAGGTGCGAAAAATCGAGTTTTTTTGCACTTGTTTCTACTATAGCATTTAAGGTAATTTTAGCCATGTAACAACTGCCTTTTGGAATCATTAGAATATGAATTTCTCTCAAACCGGCGTAACTACAAATGCTGGTCCAAGGTGTACTCAGGTTGTGAGTTAATACACACACAAAGAAAAACTTTGTTTTTGGGGAAAAGAAAAGGTCGTCAGGTGAGCTCCCCTGGCCTCGCAGCGATGGCCTCCGATTCATAGTCTATCAACAGCGCGTTTGGCTGAACCAAAACGAGCTTATTTCCCGGGGCGGCCTGGTATTATTTAACAAATCGTAAGCAGTACCAGGTACCTGGTGCATGTACGAGGTACCAAGCACTGCTGCTGTATATACCAGGTACCAGCGATCTACCAACAACACCACCAGGACCAACACCACCAGGATAGGAATATTGCCAGACTGGGCATCTTCGATTAAGCTACTCTTGGTGGTGGTGGTGGTGGTGTGGTGTTGGTTCGTGCTACTCTCTATCTTATCCTTCGTTCTCGAGAGACAGCGCGAGGCAAAGCACACTACCATCACCGCCGTCATCACCTGCCACCTGCTGCTGCTGTATATACCAGGTACCAGCTATCTATATACCAACAACACCACCAGGACCAACACCAGGACTTTTGCCAGACTGGGCATCTTCGATATAGCTACTATTAATATTGGTGGGGGTTGTGGTGGTGTTTGGTGGGGGTGGTGGTGGTGGTGTGGTGTTGGTTTGTGCTACTCTCTGTCTTCTCCTTCGGTCTCGAGAGATAGCGCAAGGCAAGGCACACCACCATCACCGCCGTTATCCCCTGCCACCTGCCGCAACCACCACCGGTACCAACACCATCAGTATAGGACTATTGCCAGACTGGGCATCTTCGATATAGTTACTAGTGGTGGCGTTCGCTCGTAGTGCAGCTTGAATTCTGCGTGTTGTGTGTATGACTTGGTGCTCGTGACTTGCTGCTCGAGAGAGCGCGAAGGCTTCAGTCCAAACTCCCAGTGACTGCGTATGTTTTCCTTTTTTCAGTGACAATTAATTGGCAACCTATTATGACAGTCACTATCGTATAGCTCTCCGATCTCGGCACGGCTTTCGACACGGGTAGTACAGGACGGTGCGCATAAAAAGCGGGCGTCTATCAGTCCCGAGCGTGTCTGAATCGTTTCGGTGTACGCGTCGCACCCAAAAAAAGAAAAGCGGATAGACAGACAGGCAAACAGACAGACAGACAGACAAACCTCAATATTAAGGATTCGTTAAATAAACCCACGGTGTGGCAGCTTTCAGAACACTTTTTTGTCTGTTTGTGTTCGTTCGTGAGCAGGGGTACACCCACACGGGCAGACACACGACCCCTTATAGAAGAAGAGCATCTGTTGAGGCTAGCACCCTCTTTGCCTCACTAGCTCCTCATTGCAAGAACGGTGAGAATGAGGAGCGTGACAGACGCCTTCAAGTGGTCAAACTCCTAACTGCATTTAGCTACTGCGTTGGCGGTTCTTCTCTTTTTGCTGTGTTCCTGCAATTTCTTGTCATTAATTAGATTGATTTGTATTCTAAGCGATTTGTGTCAGCACATGAACCTTTTTTGGCTTATGGGCAAGTATTTTGGTTGGTGGGTGTGATTGAAAACTGGTATAATTTACACAGCAGTATTTATATATCATATGTATATGATACTGGTGCTCGTTCTTCTCGAGAGAGAAGTGCACAAGGCAAAAGCCACATAATCATCGCTCACGAGCACCGAGTAACACGAAGCTCACAGCCAACATAACACACAGAGACCACTACACCATCACAGACACCAGCCGCCACGAGCAGCAAGCTTCTGGTGCTCCCGTTGCTCGGCTGG
>JBBMHQ010069864.1:0-27250 GCA_037834295.1 Postelsia palmaeformis
TGGGGTAAAAATACCCCAAGCATATATTTGTGTGTTGCGGACCACGTCTCGCGATAATATCGCCTATATCCGACGGTGGTGAAAACTCGAGAGGCACATAATTTGGCTCTAAACGTCAAATATCGCGATATTCTTGATGTTTTTATAACTCTATCAAGTCGTCAGTATGCAACTACAAGCAATCATGAAAAAACTGTATTCAATCATGGGGCCCCTGTCCACTTCGCATAGTAATTTTATGTATTTTTTCTTCCTGAGCGAGCGTAGCGGGCGGCGTAGGCCACCCGCGGAGGCCACCCGCGGAGCGAAGCGTCTTGTACCTTTTACTTTTTTCGGATCAGTGCCAACAGGTGATGAGCCTTCGACATGGGCCTTGGGTGTTTCGTGTTTCGAATGTAACCTTTGAAACAGCAAGTCAGGTTGTAATTTACACGCCTACGCCACAGCAGTCACCGAGCCGCTCGCCGTGCTAGTGCATTGCATCGGAATCATCGGCGCGTGAAATTCAGAAGAGTGGTGGCACACGCAGCACTCACTTTCCACCCCAGCGCTTGTCGGTGGAGACATCCCACCCCTCGGTTAGCTCCTTCGTAGAAAAGGAACACAGCATCAAGTCTTCAACCACGACTTTGCCCTTGAGGTATGCCTCTGTAGGCCAGAACTTCCGGTATGCCTGCACGATTCTCGCCATGACCCCTGCCCTTTCAGCACGAGCGCACCTTCCCAAGGTGAGTTCGGTTATCGCCGTCTAGCACCAGCAAGCACAGCGGTAGCGGTATAGCTGTATAGCTGCTGTATAGCCGCGCCCACACAATTCCACACGTCAATTCATCCAGCAACGGGTGTTCCATCTAATTTGGAGGCGGTTTTCTGCTTCTGATCCCCGATCCGTCTCCCACAAAACAAACGAGTCATCGTCCTCTATCCCTGGCGTGCTACGACTGACAGGTGAGTGGAGAGTCTATCGGCGGGTTAATCGCCCGGCCAGTTGCACTAGAGGTAGGTTGCCGGCGGTGATGGTGAGAAGCGCCCCTATCTCCACTCTTTGAAGTACTGGAGGTATCATATCATTGCGTCATCAGATCATGTCATCATGATCTACGAAGCCCAGAACTACCGCAATGACAGCGGCACCGAACGGGCGCCACACTACGCTGCAAGTGGTACGTAGATAACGGTAACAGCCGGTACATTTCGCAGCACCAGGCCTGGGGGGTGCTCTCCAAGGGCCTGAAGCTACAATCCTTGTCCCCTAGCTTTCCGATGTCAATGGTGGGTGCAAAAATTGCAGTTTGCAGGTTGTCTGAATGCAGTACTACCTGGTATGTTTGAACGTCCCCCCTACGTGGAGCAGTATTACTCCCTGGGTACGAGGACTTTTATTACACTTCAGCAGTCAAAGACAATCAGGTCTGCTGACTGCTGACGACGTACATACCTGGTACCGACCTGCTGAGCTCTACGCCTACAAGTAGAAAAGTTTCACATGCTTGTTGAGCAGGCTCGTACATCGAGTTGCTGGTTGCTGCGACAGCAGTGTTCCCTTCAACGTGAACGTACGTATGATACAGCAGTACGTCGTACGAGGATCACTTACACCTACCCGTAGCGAAAGACTTTCAGTTGCTCAGCTAAATACCAGGTACCAGGTAATTGGTTAGCGAAGGAAGAAGTAAAGGCGTTCCATGTCGTCCAAACCCTGCCCTGAACCACGTTTCCCGTGTCATTAGCCATTGGCCTCGCCACGGGCAAGTACAGCAGTACAGCAACACCGAACTCTGTGATGTGAAACCGGGCTAGATTTCTTGTATGCCTGGTACTGGTGTCTGATATTTCATACCAGCGCAAGAAGCGGGTTTCACACTTTTACCGCTCACGACTTTCTTGCTTCCCCGGAAATCTCAGACTGGGTTTTTTGTTGGGCGGGGTATTTCTTGTGAAGGGGCCGGTCGTGCAGCGGTACCAGGATGTAGTCTCGATCTTGCGTTGCGTGTCGGTAATCCAGTACCTGCCGTCAGTACAATCTTATATATATACTTCGTATAAAGTGCGTACTGCTGCTGTACCTCCGTACGTCTACAACTATCAATAGGAAGGCGCTCATTTTCCAAGCAGCGGCATGTAAGGAAAGCAAGTACTCGTAACCTCGTATGAGTGCTCCCACGTATATATAGGTTTGATTCCGAAATTCAACATGGTTGCGGTGGGCGTGTGGCGGGTGGCCGGTAGTGGGTGGCGGTCCATTTTTGTTGTTGTTGTGATCGGCCCAGAGGTCTTCAGACGTATGTACTTTCCATAACATATGTCAGGAGACAGCACTTTCACCCCTGGGGAGTTCTACGACAGAGGTTCAGCCTACTCGTAAAAAAAAAAACTCTGAAGCTCCTCACTTGAGGAACTTCATACCTCACCCGAAAACTGACTCCAGCTAAAATCAAATTGCATCGCAATGAATAATCCCATGGTCCAAGTATACCAAAACGTCATTTTTCGAAACGAGATTGACGTTCCGACAATTTTGGGTTGAGGAACCCCGTCGCTCAGGAAACAGTTTATCGGAAATGTGCTACCTCTAACGCAGAAAGCGCCCCCTTGACAGACACAACATGTTGCCTTGGCATGTCTTAACCGGCACCAAACTACTACAATAATAGGTCTTGTACTGTAGTAACACTCGGCCCTAGACCCTTAACAGCGCACGTTTTGCCTTGCTTGACATATCTCCTGACACCCTTGCTATTCATACCTGATACCTGGTAGATGTTTTTGTCGGGGAGTTCTTTGACGGCTGTCTGCCAGTGAATACAATGAGTACCGTCAACCGAAATTTGTCGATATGTGCTGGCAGGTGGTGGGTTGGCCCTGGAAAGTTGTGTCGAATTTTGACCGTTCTGTTGACGATTGAAGAAGCTGCTGTAGCGTGCAGCACGCAAGCTCTGCAGCGGCTGCGTCGGTAGGCTGTGTGACGAGCGCGGCACGCCTCCAATGGGTAGCGATGCCGCTGCAATATAAATAGCTTCATGTACGTACCTTGGTATCGCATAAAAATAAGCCAGTGTGGAGATTATCTTATCGACAGACTGGTGACGGGGAACTCAGAGTGAGGGCAGCTTTCATATAAGGTGGCGTGGTCGGCCGCTTAATCGATCAGTTTTTTTCCTTCTCATTCGGCGAGAACGACCGAAAAGGTGGTGAAGCGAGACACTGGGCATAGGCATCGAAGAGGACCCACGACCCTTCTTAAACCGGTGACGATGACAAGTGGCGAGGTACCGGTTCAGGGTTGTGAGCTGATGCAAGAAGGATTAGAGACTCAAGTCCCTCCAACTTAACACATGGTTCATATGTTGCTTTGTGCGTAATGTATAGTTTCCTTTTAGTGGATGGCATGCCTGGTCCAGCGTTACAGAGTGTAAGATTCGGAATGCCTGGCACAGCAGTGTCATATTATTCGCATACGAAACCTGCACGCATTCCACACCCTTGCGCGTTTGCGGCAGTGCAAGGCACGGTACTATCATTGAATACGCGGTCGACTCATACTGCTGTACCAGGTATTTGCGTGCACAGTCAGTAAACAGCTTTGTGTATGCACGAGTACGCGTAGCGTCTGTTACGCGCTTATATTTATCTGCTACTGGTATAATATGGCGTAAAGCCATACCAGATACCTGGTATCGATACCAACCTGCGAGTCTGTCAGTCTGTCGGTACTCTATGACTACCCCTCGCACTCCTGTACAACATCCTGCAATTACACACCGCTATGTACACGGACCGCACGCCGAAAGCGCAGGCCGGGCGAGATACGAGACTCCGCGCTTGTCGAAGAAGCACGTACAGTGGTGGCTAGGATGACGGTGGGAATTTCCCGACACCTCTGCTGCTAGCCCAAATGCCGGCTGACTGCGCTTTTACAGCAGTGCTATTTCGCCCGGCGGATGGACGCTAGTTAATTAGAATCTATTTTTTAGGTGTCGCGTGTGTGATCGCTTGTTCCTAATGTGGAGACCGCATAGCTTTGCGTTCAACACGTCGACCAACCACGTCGAGGCAGCGTAACCACCCTATCAGCATTTTGAAGCAACAATGCCGACCTGATGACGGACGCAATACAGAGGGCTTAGAGCAACCGAGCCAGGAGCCCTGAGAAATTTTGCATATCCAACTCGGAAGTATCAGCACGAAGCGTAGGTCATCTCCAGCACCAATCACTCAGACAGCAGTACATTTATCGTATTTGTCGCCCTTTTTCCCCGTTTACTAGGGCTGTGCATCGGTAGCTTTTAACGATACTATATGTATATATCCTTGATCGGCGAAGCCGATATATCGAAAATATATTGGCGAGCACGGCGAAGCTTCCGCGCCTCGCTCTGCGAGCCCCAAAGCCCCCTTCGTCCCTTCGGCTGGCGAGGGGGCCCCGCTGGAGGCGCCCCCGGAGGCAGAAAAATTGAGCATTCCCGCTTCATCTCCCATCAAAATTGGTCCTCAATACGCCATCAAAATTTATCGTGTGCAGCCAACAAAATTCAGCGAAAACTTCGAAGGGCATTTCCATGCAGAAAACCAGGACTGGCCAGCACAGATACGTACAACATATGTTACAATGTACAGCGTGCTAAAATGTCTAAAAATGACGATGTACAGATGACGACGAAAAAAAACATCATACGAAGTAGCCGCATAGCCGGTAAGTGGCAACCAACAGCAAGCACTTGATTTGCAGCCTAAATTTACTGCCGAACAAAGTGAACCGATTCCAACAGCGACAGCAAGACACGTAGCTACAAAATTCAAGCAAAGAGAAACACCAACAAGCACCGTCCAAGTACCGACTGTATGTAGCAGGTGGCGCTTTAGCGGGGGGGTTTTCAACACTTGGTACTACACTGCGTTTCTTTGACATTCGTGCTGACATGATAATTCCCTATGGGCAGACATCCTCCACTTCTCTGCCACACCCCAAACGTTACGGAGGTACACGACAAGCTTTTCGTTCTCGCTGCTTGGAGAGTTCCTTGCGGGCGTTACGATAAGCCCCGCGGTGGAAAACATGCGTTCGGATTGGATCTGCGATGCTTGAAGGGCAGGCACACGACGAGCTAGCCTGCTGACTCCTCGGCGCTCATTGGGTGCTACTGACGTGCGTGTGCTCGCTGTCTGCTACTACTGCTGTTTCAGGACGCTGTGTGTGATGCAGGACGTTGAAACGAGGTGCATCACCCGTATTTCCCTGCTATGTATGCCTTCCTACTCTGCAGGAAACCCATACCCCAAATATCGGCAAAAATATCGGCTCGACTACCCGATGTAAAATATATATATATCGGATCGTCCGATATATAGAAAAATACCGGTACTGGTACACAGCCCTATCTTTCTCTGTGTGTACCGTCTCTCTGCTGTGATTGCCTTGCCTGCTATGAACATCGCCTTTGTTGGACTAATCGTGCGTGATTTGTGTCGCGGTGCCTCCGCTAAGCAGGTCTCGTGATGCGCTCTCTTGTCATATGCGGTGCGTCTTCCCTTCTTTTCGCTGGCGCTCGCGCTTTCACGGTCTCTCCGACAGGTGCGCGCACGTGTTTTTTGCAACCTTAAGAGCGGCAGGGCACGTGGAGCGTATTAGCGTGTGAACGAACGAGCAAGCCCCACGGTAATTCTGTTCTACTTATTGTTTGTTTTCCACTCGCACTGCGTGCAGCGTGACAAGTTTGACATGACGGAAGTGGGAGGGTTTAGACAGCTTCGCCTCTTTGATGCGCGTATGGCAGGACGGAAGTGGGAGGGTCTATAGACAGCTTCGCCTCTTCGATGCGTGTACTAGCGATGGTCTCAGCTGATGTTTTTTCACAAGCGGAGGGCAAGCGGCGGGTATTTATGCCAGCGGGGTAAGTAAAATGAGTGTGCACGATTGGAGTCGACCAGTTACTGACTTCACCCACTGCTTGTGCGAGTCCCAGCAGGCTTGTTTTCGATTATCTTTGCGAAGGTGGGATGTGCGAAGCGCAGCTTTGAGCCCCGTCGGGATCGAGATTAGATTATACCTTGACCTTATTAGACGTGTACACCCCCCTCGAGCAGTTGACTAGCATGGTGCGTCGAAGAGGTCGCCACAAACCAATGATGGCACAACAACACGAGTTTGGCCCTGTTCTACCGCGCGGCTGCGCCTTTCACTCTCTTATCGCCTCTTGGTGGAGTCACACAGTCCGACGCTTCAGTCGAAGCCCACAGCCGGTGTTGCATCAACGTAAAATCATCGGTTTTAACTCCCCCAACTCACCCACTTCGGTTTTAACTCCCCCAACTCACCCACTTCAACCCACCACACCACACCACACCCCGCTCCCTCCGGCTATTTGTTTGTTGTCCAGGGATTTCTCGCGTGTTGTCCATCTCTAACACGCACCGCAACGCCCGAGGGCCGCTGTCCTCTGTCCCTTCCTTGTCCGCTAGAGGCGGACAACGCCGACTAAGGATGGACGCCTCTAGCGACAGCGCTGGAGGAGAAAAAAAAAGCGGTGAGCTCAAGAGCATTGCTGACTAGAAGGGGGGGTGGTAGACGACGCTTGTGGTGTAGATGACTCACAGGGGGAAGACGGTGATGGGCGGCTTTCGTTATGCCCGACGGATAGCGCAGTACATCAAAGATTGGCATGGTTGAGACGGTCGGTGCTTGATATACATTCCACGTTCGGACGTCACAAGGGTACTTTCCATCCGAGCCTGTCAGGCACGATTTTGCCAGACGCATTTTGTACGCTGATCAGCGGTTGGGCTCGGACATAATACAGGCAAGAAGAAAAAGTGGTGGGGTGTAGGGCGAGGAACGCAGCCTGTCAAGTCTTGCGCGCCGTGCGGTCGCTAATATCTCTTTGAATTCTGGAACATGCGTGCTGTGGCAATCGTCGCTTTCGCCGGAGCGTCAATTCTCTTCGCACGCAGCGTGATTTTGGCTCGCGTTGCACAAGGGGCATACCTCGCAGGGCACTCGAATCGCCGCACGCCTGACATCTAAACAGGGGTGCTTCAACCCAGGCTGAAAATGCCCGACGTTTCCATTCGGGCTCCGTGTTTGTGCAGCCGTCGCAGCGACCTCGAACGGGATCAGTATTCATAGCGCCAGCCTAACTTGATGCAACAGCACGGCATGATATACTTCGTATAGCACCAACCACTTTTGACGCACCATCACAGTGTGCCAGGTCAAACCTCACATGCACCGTTCCGTTGAGTTTGAACACGCATATAAATGCTCACGCACGCACTCACACTTTTGCAGGTGGAGAAGGACACAGCCCTCCGAAGCCCACCGGGCACGGGGCGGGTCCCTCAAAGGTCAGGTCTCCAGAAGACGAGGCGCTGGCCGCGCGGATACAGGAACACCAGCAAGGGGCGCCTCGCCTTTCGCACGTCGAGGGTGAGCGGAAGTGACCAGCGGAAAGGTGTTCGGGTTGTCTTGAGCCTGTTTTTGCTTTTTGTCGGTCTTTCTCATTTATTATTCCCGTCCTTCTTTTTCCTGCTCCCTCCCCAGTCGTAACTCGGATCCGGGCTAGCATAGTAAACGCCTCCACACACACTACGACACGGTACGCGCCTCGCGTTTTCGTCGTGGAAAGGATTCGGCACTTAATTCCCTCGTCGACCCGCGTCGAATTGTGCATAAGGATGTCTTGATGCCGTTTTGGGTGCAGGAAGATGACGCCTGTGTCGGCGGCACCTTCCAGGAGAGCTTTTGAGTTTTTTTTTTAGTGTCGTGAATATTCTCGGGTCGTCGCAGTTCCATGATATCCGGCTCAGATCGTCTCAGGGGCGCCACCGCCCCTCCAGACGTCTTCCGCCACTGTCTCCAGCCTGCTCGTATCGTCGCATATCTGGTACCAGGCATTTTCACAAGGTATGTTGGGTGTGTGGCTTTGTGAGCTACGAGAAGGCCGCGCTTCGGCAGTGTCAAAACACTTGCCCGTTGAGTGTGTGTGCCGGGCTGCTGTGTGGGCACCACAGGGTGGTTTTATAGGTTTGCCCGTCCCGGATGCGCGTCGTACTGTGCGGTGCACGGCTTCCAACCCGTGCTCGGCGTGACCGATACTCCCGGGGTGAAGTCAACACCCTCGTTGACGTTGCGCGGTACGGTTTGTGCCAACGCTGTGGGCCACCTACCTACAAAACCTGTACTTTATCCACTGTTCCGTTTTTGGAGTTGCTTTTGACAATTTTTCCAGTCGGGACGCTGTAGAAGTTGCGGTAGGGTGGAGGACGGGAGATTTATTTCCTGGATTTTTTCGATCGACCGTGCTGTGTGATGTCTACCTGTCCACGAATGTACCTTGGAAGAATGTCCATATTCTTTGAACCCAGCACCCCTACTTAACGCCTCTGCCTCGGCTTTTCTCTCTAGCTTTTTTTCTTCGAAGCCAGAACTACTTTTCAACACCTCCGCCTCGGCTTTTCTCTTCAGATTGTTCGTTCTTTAACCTCAGCACCCATTTCCCAACACGTTCGCCTCGGGTTTTTTTTCTCTCCCTCGAAAGAGGTGCGAAACCTCATGGAGTACAGCACGGGCTTCGGCGTTCTCAGCACCAACTCCAAGACACTCGAAGGGTGAGATCGCCACTGCCGACGGCAGGGGTTCGCTGCAACTATCCAAGGGTATGTTTTCTAGGGTACACACACTGAGGCTACCCGGGTGCAAGGCTACCTCGGCATATATACCCGAGGAGTAACCGGGTACACACCCAGGGGTACCCAGGTGCATCCCCGAGGGGTACCCGGGTACATACCCGACGCTCCAACAATCCTAGGGTGTCTTTTGTAGGGTATATAATCTGGGACTACCCGGGCACATACCCAAGGGTACCAGGGTACATCCCCGAGGAGTACTCGGGTGCTCGGTCGAGTATGGCCAAATCAACAAGGTTTGGTGTCCGGGTATGTACCCCAGAGGATACACCGAGTATGCCCTACTAGAGACGAGTTTGCAGCTATGGTGTTCAAGCTGACGTCTTTGATCAGTAGAACGAATGGTTTCGTGCGAAAGACGTATGCACACATGCACACTACTGTAGAACCTCCTTCCGTTACGGACGGCTCCACCTGAGTGGAGTAGCTCCTACGGCGTTTTCAGCCGCTAGCTCGAGCAGTTGCACTTAGCCGCTCGACGACGATAGTACTGGGCGGTAGCTTCCGCGATGTAGTGGTTGTCCACGCGCGATGTTATGGGGTAAGTCACCACTGGCAACCTTGTCTGCGAATTCACCGGTGAACAGTACTCCACCGATTATAGCACGGGTCGAATGCCTGGGCGAAAACACGTCGTCGGCTGTGTTACGGTGCGGGCTCGCAAAACATGCGAACGGCTGTGATGCCGTAGCCTAAGAACTCCAAGTTTAGACCTTATTCCTCTTGGATTGTTGTCCCTTGTGGCGGGGCGAAATGGGTAATTCTCGACAATGTGGTGCTGTTTTACGCAGCAAGGCTGAGCGCTCTGTAGACGATTCGTTGCGTTGGGCGTTGATGGAACAGCAAACAACGAAGCTCCTCAAGGTGTAGAATGGTCATCTCGCGGAAAGGATACGACCAACTGTAGAGTGCAAGAGCCCCATAACACGCTCATGACGGCATCATTAGCTTCTGTAGTATCAGTGGATTCCTTCTGCGCGGCTCGCTGTCTGTCGTTCAACCCGTTCGTTGTTATACTGTAGGATCGTTCTTGGAAGCAAGCGGCAGTCGATTTAGCGATTTGTTTATATTTACTCGAAACGGAAACCGATCGCAGTGCAGCCCCCCCCCGTTCCCCTTCTCGCCCGATCCTCGCCCTCCGATGACCCGTCGCAACCCCCACGAGTCTTTTTCAACATCACCCACCCCTCGCTTCGTCCTCTTTTTTTTGGCAAGATACCCCGGCGGTTCCGTCGTGGGATTTTCCCTTGACGACAAGGGCCGGCCTCTTTTCGCGTTCAGCTCCATGAGCTCGCACACCGGAGACCTAGCCGCCGACTCGCGCGTCAGCCTGACGGTCATGTCGGCTACGTTTAAGGTGTGAAGTCCGACGCGCCCCGAACCCGGAGTTGCAAAATGAGAGACTATAAAAGCTTGTGGAGATTTTGATGTGTTCGTTGGTACAGAGGTAGTGTCTTGTGTGAAGGTCTCGTTGACACGTACTGTTGACAATCCGGGAGTTGCAAAGTAGGAGACTGTAGAAGTTTACGAGAGTTTGTTGCGTCTGGTGGTGAGGAGGTAATTTCACCTGTAGAGGTCTCAATATCGTGATCGCAATACCCCCGCCTACCTGTAGGCAGGACCTAAAGCGATCGTCGTGGAGACGGGCGCATATTGGAGCAGAGGTTGCAGAGTACACGAGGATAAGGCACTACCCTCGAAATGTAGAAGTTGAACACTCTCGTTCATGTTTGAGGATATATTTTCGTGTACTCAAGTGTCTGCATCCTCATTCGTATTCATCCGTTGGGCACCGGTGGTCACTTTGTCCTGGGGAGTGACAAAAAAACACTGTTTCTCTCACGCATAGTCACAATAATCACCGTAGACCCTTTTGACCCCGGACAGCGTCAGCATGGTCACGCATTCTGTTGCTCGCTTGGTGGATGCCAGAGCGCCTTACACGGGGGAGAGAGTTTTGTGTAAACGGCGCCTTTGAGAGTTAACTCGATGGATACAGCAGCACGGCAGCGTGAACAATATTTCGGCACTAGCGCGAAGCTCACGACTGCAGCTTTTGGTACCGCACCGATGGCTACGCGTGCGTGACTCTTCTCCCGACGTATAATTTGGCTCGATATCGAAAATGCCGCTCACACTGACCTTGAAGGAGTGTACACTCATGAGGGGTCAAATCACGGGAGCACTCCAGAAGATGCTCGCTTCTATTAAAAGTTCCCGACTCAAATATGGAATGCTTGGTGAAATGTAGAATTCCTGATGATATCATCCGTTGGCATCTTGTTTTCGAAAAGCTTTAGAACACGCGCCTCCCGTCTCGCGACTATTTTTCGTGGTATGAATATTTAACCGCTCCCGCTGTTCTCTCCATCTTGAATTGCTATACCTGCCGCCACAGGGAGCGGCTGACGGTCGTGTGAGCCTGGTCGGAGACGTGAAGAAGGTGCGTCCTTCCATGGTCCCCCACGAGAATCGTAGTGGAGCAAGCGACCCGCGGACGCTGCACCGCAGGCAAGCGCTCCAAGCCTGTCTAGAATGATGCCTGTCTGGATAAGCAACGAGGTGCTCCAGCCTGCGTCCGAGCACCGGTGGTCGCTCGTTTTTGCGAAAGCGCCGGGTACTTTCTTTTTCGGCATCCAATACCCCCCCCATCCGCCGTCTTGGCTTGCTTTTGTGACCTTGCCGAGGAAACCAGGTGCCGGACGAAGACCTTTCCAGCGTTCGCGAGATGTACAAGAAGAAGCACCCCAACGCATACTGGGTGGACTTTGGCGACTTCAGCCTAATGCGCATGGAGACCATCAAGGCGATGCGTTTCGTCGGGGGCTTCGCGATGGCGGGGGACATTCAGCCTGACGGTAATTACTGCATGGTGTCCAGAGTGTAGTGTCCAGAAAGGAACAGTCCTCCCAGTCGCGCAATATACTGCCCCCCCACCCGAACTCTTTTCAATCCATTCAAATCCGTCGTCCATATGCAAGTCCGCCTCACAACGGTTCTCAGTAAAGGACTCAGCTCACCCTCCATGCGACTCGCCGAACAACTCACGGCGCTTCGCGCTTGGTGCAAGCTATCAATATCTGCCTAATCGGTGAAAATCTGACGTGTTCCGTCACGAGGATGCAGGGATGCGGGGGACTATGGTCCGGGGCCTATGGTCATACCACTACGGCCATGCATGTAGTAAGTAGCAACCCCCCCTCCCTCCCCGCGCGCTCGCGTTATTGATTTTACTTTCGATGCTGCAATGACGATACCACACCAGTTTCGCGTGATTTTGTCCCCGAAGTTGTGGGTGTAGCTTGTAGCGCAGGCAGAGCGCAACCTCGAGGAGATTATAAGGCGTCGTTGGTGTTCACTCGCTGTCGCTGCGACTGGTTGAAATGTGCTGGCTGATAAAAAGTAGCGGGGCGGTCATCGCAGCCCTCCGATGCTCTGTACAGAACGAATATCGACTTATTGAGTGTCTACCCCCGAATCAGTCCTCTCTCATTACTCAGGCGCTGATGGCCTTGGTGTTGTTGGCCCAACTTGACTTGGGTGGAAGACATGTCTGCATGTGTATCTTCGCTGACCCTGCTGTTGAGATCGGGCTCCTGGTCGGAAGGTCCCGTGCTTGGCTCACGTCTTTTATCCATGGCGCTGCTACTGCTGCTACTGCGGTTGCTGATATTTATGCTCATGTATGCGTCGTTTCTGATTTGCAGAGTATCTGGCCACCTCGCCCGACGCCGTGGCGCAGTTTTCAGCCCCCATCCTGCAGCACATGAACGACGACCACTCTGCAACAACCAAGGCTATGATAGAGCACTACGTCACGGGTGGGGTAGAGGTGAGGTCTCCAAAAAGTCAACGTATTGGGTAGGTCACAATCTAGATAATCTGCAAAGCGGGTCCTAACCTGCCGTTAACAGATGTTATGTGGAATGTCTATGGTACACCTCGAATTCAAACACAACATCTGCTGTGAAATGTCTAGGTCATGAAGCAGGGATCGGTGGCCTGTCGGATGTGTGAAAAAATCGACGCGACCCATGGGACAGCACGCGTGGGGTGCTTGGTTCGTACGTCTCTCAGATTTGTTTCAACATGCCGTGTGTTTTGGATATTTTCGTTGCTGGTGCCTTCTGGGCCTGATTATGGCACTGCAGGCACCGTAAAGCACTGCAGGCATATGGCGTGCGAATCGGCACGGCTCTGCGTTTGTTTTGTTTTCCGTTTTCTCCCCGCTTCCTCGGAAACGCGACCTTTTCCAGTAGTCAAGCGCTATCGCTGGGATGACCCGCCTTTTGTCAAACATTTTCGCACGCAAATCCGAGCAGTTTCCCCCCCCCACTATTTCCGAGTAGTTGATTCCCCTTCACCGACTCCAGGTATTTTCCCCCCTCACTCGTAGGTGCAGTTCTAAAAGGGTTAAGGCCTATCGATAAATGGTAGGCTCATTGGCATGGGTTGGACTCGTTGGCCTGGAGGAAGCGTGGGCCGTCTTGAACGAGACCTCTCAAATTTGTACTTTTCTGCGGACGTTCCCTCTGCCGAACTTTGGTGTCGCGACAAAACAGCTGTTCAATCCCCTCGATTACATCCGCCTTGCCGTTTGCGCCCACCCCTCCGCAACCCCGCCAACGCTTATTCGAACCTGTGCAGGTCGCATCGGCCCAAATTACGGCCGTAGACCGGCTCGGCATGTACGTGCTTGTTGGCATGAACGACGGCCAGTCGGGCAAGCTCAGGCTCCCCTTCCCCCGACCGGCCGAAGACCGCAAGGATGTAAAGACCCTCATCGTCGAGATGACGAACGTGGCTATGGCATGATTGCCCCTTTGGCTGCTGCAGAAATGATCCCGCACTACTGCAATTCCAAGTAGTTTGCACCCTAAAAACGTGGGTGCAGTTCTTAAGGAGTTGAAGGGGAAAGTGGACGACGATTGAATGTGATTTTGAGGTCGTGCTACTAATACAAACGCGGGCTGGACTGCTTGTGTCTGCGCAAGGCGCCTCGGCTCCGAATATATATATGTTCTGCACTTGACTGATGGGTTCCTTCGTCCTACAGTAGTATGCAATTTGGCTCGAACCAGCGTAGATTGAGGCGCGCCGGTACGACTTGAAAAAAAAAAAAACACTTTCACATTCCAGCCTAACTCGTAGGAGGTGTTACGCTCGACGACCTTCTGGACAAGCCGTGGTCACAGGTGTCTACCCTTCTCCCCACGTGCCTTTATTTTTTGTCGCGCATAGGGTTCAGCATTCCCACTGCTCGTCGATTTTCATCGAATTTTAGCTCACTCACGCTCTCGCGCTTTCCGCTAATGTAATCAATTTCTTCAATGTAATCAAAAGGCCCTGAGCATGCACTCGTTGAGACTTGAACCCACGAAATCGATCTTGATAGACGCGCGGACTACCTACCAAGCCACCGGGGACGCCGGCACATGCAGCGCTGACTGTTGAAGACAAGGCACGCGATACATTTGTTGTATCTGGGGCTTGGTATGGAGTAGAGATATTGGTCGGCTGGTTGGGCCGAGCGTGGCGCGAGTGGCCCGCATGAGAGCCTTGTTTGGCGTAGGCTCATAGGACGATACTGTATATATTATGATACAGAACCAGCACGGGCGGAAGTGTCGTTTCCCGTAGGCTTATAGGACGATATGTATACAGATATATACAGCGCCAGCATAGGTGTGGCCCTTTTCAACGCTGCGTACCGGTATAGGTGCTGCTTCTGATCCATTTACTTATAATGTATGAATCGGCGTTGACATGTAATCACCCCTGTGGTCCTGCGTGGTCGCACGACAATAACAGCGGTGAGGACAATGGGTTCCGACCGATGACAAGGGCACTCTTTCGTACCGGGCATACCTGATAGACACGAGGCTCGAGCGGAATCTGCGTCCGGTTTTTCACTGGTGAACCGTGTTTCCTTCCCGGCCTGTGCTTATTGGGTCGGCATTTGCCGCTCGGAGCAAGCGTGGTGCGCCAATCTCTGGCCGCCGTAACAAGCGGCATTCAATTTATCTTGGCGATATCCTTTGGTTGAGCGCAATGTGGAAATACCTTCCCTTGTGCGTTTCGCATTGGCGTCAAATCCACCTCCTTCGATTTATGTCCCTCGTACCACCCAGTACGTGAGCTTGCCATATGAGACACCAATTCGGCTCGAGTGTGTCAGTGTGTTTACAGTAGACATCCCATATATACCCTATTTGCTCCGTCTTCAAAGGGATGCATGATCAAAGGTCCAATGACTAAGGCGATCAACAAGTGCGCGACAATGGCGGGCATAATAATAACACACCAGTCCCCCCGCTCGCCGCCGAGGCGATAGTTGTCTGCGATTCCCGCCGGAGTAGGTGGTGCCAAAGGTTGGTGTTCAGCGCCTTTGTTATTCTCAGTTTGTAAAACTGAGTCTCTCTTTTAGCAATTGCAAATCTGTCTGTCTGTCTGTCCGCTGGGCCGCATCGCTTGTTTTTTCGAACTTATGTTACCGTAGTACGTTCCGATGATCGATATATTAGGTTGTTCCAGATAATATGCATATGACGTATTCGACTCTTAGATACGTCATATACTAAAATCCATACCACCAGGTAATATTCAGCCAGCTTTCTCCATCTGCGCGCAGAAGTCCATCTATAGTACACCACACGTACCATCATACCATATCACCAACATACCAAATCACATACCGTGATTTTCCATGTAGCCTATCAGACAGTACCAACATATATACTCCATCACATGCCTTGCCACACCGCACACAATGCCACACCATAGCCACACTGCACCGACACCACCCGAGGGGCTCAACCATACGAGGACTAAACAAGTATAGATACCGTCATGCTGCTGTACCAACGAGCATCACAGGTATGTGTACACGAGCGCCCGACGAGCGATGACAGAGCTTCAGCACCGCACTCCCGTTTCGGCGGCAAACTACTTGCAATTTGAGTGGTTGCCCCCTAAACGGGACTGCAGTTCGAAAAGGATTGGGTGCTCGAGAGCATAAGCCTTCCAGGGCGACGGAGCAGGAACCAGTTTAGCTGCCATACTGCTGTCCCAACACCACAAGTACACAAGAGCATGCGAGCGCGTGACGAACGATGGCAGAGCGTCAGCTCTCTGACCGCATACCGCTGGACCAACACAACTAGTACACCAAAGCATGCCTTCAGGACGACAGGGCAGAAGGAGCAAGTGCGTGACGAGCGATGGAAGAGCGTTGTCAGCCCTCTGACCGCAGAGCCATACAAGGGCACAAGAAGAGCATGCTCCGTGCAGAACACTCGAGTACGAGCGAGTACTAATACCACACTGTTGTTGTACCAACACCAAACACAAACGATATAAATTACTGCTGTTGTATCAGCACTACAGGTACACCACATTGAGGTTCGCAATATGGTCTCGACAGCAGTAATTAGTCAAACTAAGACGGCACAACATTTTTTCCCGTATATGATGGGGACTAGAGATCTCCCATCACTGTGGAACTGGCCTTTTAATGTCTTTTCATTAGAGATCCTCTGAGTGGTGCAGACTCTTCTGTCTACGTACTTTATAACTAACTGCTTGTTGGGGACCTCATCATTCGCTTTTATTCTGGCGATCCTCTGTGTGGTACGGACATATTCTGTCAATTCGTCCGTCGATTACTTTGTAGCCGTCGGTCGTGCAGGCGGCACCATTATAGTTCAGCAGCATATAAGAAGAAAAACACACTCTATGTTTTTGTATGCAGCGGGGGTCCCCTCACTACCTCTGTTTACACTCCTTTCTGTGGAACGAAATGATAGCCCTACTTGTACTCTCGCTCGTGTTCATTTCTGTTGATTTTGTCGATACTCCTACAACCAGCGTCCGAGCCTAACCTCCATTCTTATTTTGGGAAAATGGCCGGATTATCAAAAACAGGGCACATACTATATTTTCGTATAACTTTCACGTAATAGGTGTGTGTTTACAGTATCTTCCCACCCGAAATTTAGCCGCAGCTGCAGTATAAACAAACAGGAAAACTACCGATTGCGACATCATTACTTTTACTTGAAGATCCACATTGCGATATCAAGGCATGTGCTGAGGTCCTAATACCATCTGTGATCTCGGAGCTTTAGGTTGCCAGGCTGGGTATTTCGCTTCCTGTTGGGATCAAATTACGGGCGGAGACCCAACCCAACCCCTAATCCTAACTCTAACCGCAGCAAAAACGGGCCAAGACTGCTCATACACGCGGCTGCGCCGCGTTTGATCCGAACAGGGAAAATTCTCAATTAATTATTGCTGACGGCGATTTCAAAAAGCAGACCACGCTACGCAACTTTCAAGTCAAAAACACACCTACAGATCCAAGCTCACAGATTGTAAAACCTACTTCATTTAAATAATGAAAAATCCGCCAGAGATCTCTTGCCAATCTGTCGTTTACTTTGTAGTAAGCGTCTTGCGTGTTTCTTGGCACAATTTGCATTTGTTCCATTGGGCAGCCGATATATAATCGACTGCAGGCAGGTGCATGTCGCATTCGCAGTATCAAGATACCCCGCTGTTCGTTTTATAGAGGAGCATCACCTATTTAATCAGTCGAACTCACAGCTGACGTATTTCATAAGTTTATAAAAAAGGACAGACCACTGAGCTACTCATTTCAGCACTGGCTGAGTAGCTTAGTGGTCTATCCTTTATTAACCGAACAAAATAAGTACCTCTGAGCTCGATACGGCCTACCGCCGATACTTTCCTTCGGGGTTGATCACGCCCCTAGTCAGCGCTTGGTTTTTTCGTCATACAGTCCCCCTGCCAGGTCGTGTGTCATGTTAGTCAAGTGGTTCACTTCACTTCCGACTCTCTGGTCGAGTGTTTTTTCATCGTGCGCTGACTGAGTAGCACATATCAGTCGTCTCTCCTGCATAAAACCAAAAGAAGTCCGGGGTTCGAGTCCCGCCAGACGTCGCATTTCCACTTTTTCTGCCGTGGGTAGAAAAAAAAGGGAAATCAAGTGAAGAGAACCACAACTATCGTAAAAGAAGACTCGACCAGGGAGTCGGAAGTGGAGTGAACCACTTGATGAGTAACACAACACACGACCAGGGAGGGAGACCATATGAAGGAAACACCAGACGCCGATCAGGTGCTTGATCAACCCCGGAGGATGTTATCGGCGGGAGGCCGTATCGAACCCAAAGGTACTTATCTTGGTCAATTTTATAAAGGGTAGGCACCACTGAGCTACTCAGTCAGACAGACATATTTTCATTTACCGCAGCTGAGACCCACTTTTAGAAACTGAGGATTTCCACTCTTGTAGTAATAATAGTAGGCTGTGAAACAGTCTGATGCATCACTACCAACAACGCGAAACATAAATGTTTTTAGCATGTCGAACAAGTGTCGAATACCCTTGATGAACCACGACGAATGTCTCCTCGCCTAGCACGACCACGAGTAGCACCAATAGCCGGCGCGCGGACGTTCAGTCTGAGCGAAACCCCGCCTGCTGGGGGGCCGTCCGTACCCGTGTCGACTGGTCTCTCTCGTCACTCTCACCAACCCCAACTGCGACTTCACAGAAAATATAACGAACAAGCCGAGAACAGTGCTCGAATGCATTTCATCGAGGGCGATGACAATTCAAGATACAAGTTCGAAACGAAAGGCCCACCCAGTGAACGGTCGTGGCTGTCGATGTGCTGTTGAAAATTGCGTCCTACACCGCCAGAGGTAGTCAGGTGTACGTAGAGTGAGTAGTCAGCGAATCGCTATGTGCGAGCGTCACAAACGTCCGTCGCAAACGCCGGCTAGCTGTGTGCTGTGTGCGATTGTTTCGAGCATTGCATAGCTTTTATTTTTATCGCCCAAGACCTAGCCCGTGGTATGTACGCGTGCACATATATGTAACAAAAAATCATCTCTACTGCGAACGAAACGTGGGGGTCTGTCTGCAATCTGCAAGTACTCTGTACCGGGTGTAAGTTGGAAAACGAAAGTAAAACCTCAGGTGAGGTCTGAAACTGGTAGCATGTTGACAACCAAAACTCCTCCCCGGCCAATTCTAGAATCTCGAAGAGACACAAAAACATATAAAAAACCAAGCGCTCGCAGACTGCACTGCACAAGGGCGCAAATATATATCCAGGATCCCTTCGGGGCACCTAACCGTAGTTACTCCTCGCCAGCCGTGTGTCGTGCATGTACGCCCCTGGTACATAATGCCCGAATGGCTTGTTACTTTCGGTAAAAAAAAGGCGAAATAAACACAACAACGAGAGAAGAGCCTCTGCTTACATGCGCTGTCAACGGGCTTTCACGATAACAGTTCGATGCTAGGCGACGAGGGAAGTAAGAGCTGACGTCTTTTCATGATAAAAAAGCAAGACAAGAACCGTCGTCGTAGTGGGGAGGAGGGGGAAGAGCCTATACTATTCGACTCCAGATCTGAGGTACGACCACACAAGAAGGAGAGAGGAAGGAAGGTCGAGGATATGAATGAGACATGATAGAATATGTAATAAATGGGCAATCAATGACTTTCATAGGCGATCGAAGACGCTAATTGCGGTGAAGTCAACACCAATTATCATGCCCTTGTCTTGTCATGTCAGGCGCTCTTGGCATCAAAACTATCCTTCTTGTCTTGTAGGGCAGAACGCCCATCAGAAAAGTTCGGGTGTAGGAAGAAACCAAGTGTCGAAGATCGCTGTGTCAGTACGAAGAGTATGCTGCTGAACATCAGCAATAATAATACACCAATAGTGACGAATGACGAACGAATGAATGCAGTGTATAGCCGCGTTTTAGGCGTGCAGTGCTGTGTCTAACATTCTAGATTAATTGCTGTTTTCGGTTCACATGCATGCGTAACGAACTATTAAATAGTCGCTCGTAAGAAGCACCGCCGTGGTCAGTAGACATGAACGGACGTGGGCATCTAATCGAACATACGCACTGCCGGTATACGTTTGTACGTGTACCTACCTGGTACCCTGTGTGTTGAGGACGAATATGCTGCGGGGGTTTGTACAGAACAGACGAGGCGGTTGACAACACCAGAATCACGCTACGTAGGGATCTTGTGGCGGCCGTTTCATGTTGGCTCCATTTGTGGTGTGTGCTCGCGAAACGGGCAGTTAGTTGGATATATATATATACAAGGTATGGTGCAGTTGAAAAGGCAAAACGAATTATTATTGTTGCCACCGCACGAAAGAAGCAGCGCAGCCACCACTACATGGGGGTTCCTAGTTGCACGTGATCTTCGGGCAGTCGGCAGATCGATGCATATGTTCTCGTGCGTGTTGATGTTCGGTGTCCTTGTTGCGAAGAAGGTAGAAACGTTGACTGGACGGTGACGTTTTTTAGCCCTCTAATGTTTGCCCTCTATACAACCACGCATGATATGATCTTTGACCACACAACAAGCGAGCAATGGCAATGTTCAAGATTGCAAGATTCGAAATAAAATATATCTCGACCCACTTAACGGGGAACTTTAGTTCGAAATATACCTGGTATATATTTTCCGATTTTTTTTTCGATTGTCAACTATTAAATAGTACGCCCCGTTTACACACGTTTTTTTTTCGAAATCAAATTAAAATTCATTGAAATTAAAAATTTATTTTTATCTAAACTTATGGGCTCTATAAGGTACTGTGCTGCAGGAACTGTCGGCAAGGCATTGTCAGCATGCCGACAACGGACATTGCTGGGCTCTGTTGAACGAAACAAGGCGTTGATACACGAGAGCACGATGAGGACACGAGCGATCTTCGCGGCCGTTTAATTTTGGATCCTATATTCTTGGTGTGTGCGCGCGCGAAACGGCCAGTTGGATACCGTGCAGCCGAGGAAATAACTAAAAACACCGGTACAAGTCACTGCTGTGGCTGCTGTTGCAGCGCGACAGAAACAGGGGCCCCATAACTCTCAAGTTACCACGTGCCGCCTTGGTACAGCTTGCGGGCCGATGCATGTTCCTGCATGCGTTGGCACTTGATGACTTTTGCGTTGGTGGGAACATACTACTCGGAGTATTTAATAGTAGACGACGATGATGACAACCCGGATCTACCAAAGGCCAACGCCAAAGATATACGTACGTACCCAGCTTGTTGAGCAGGTCCCGCAACCATCACGCTTTTATTTTGATGCGAACTCCCATTCGTCCTGCGAGGCGAGGTGCACAGAGCAGATTTTACGACCCAGAAACCTTGCCCAGTGAGTCCTTCTCGCCCACCACCCCCTCACCTGGTGGACTTTATTTCTCCTAGGGGCTCTTCCAGGTGAAAACCCGTAGCGTCCTTTGCTTGGCGTGTAGTGAGGAGGCTTCTAGGAGGTAACTCGAAACAAGCTTGATGCTGGTGGTTCCAATACACTGCTGTTTACTGCTGTTCCCAGTTTTATTGGGTTCAAGATGATAACTTCTACTACCGAGTGCTGGCGCTGGACCGAGTGTCAGCACTCGCTCCCACCGCTTGCCTGTCTCATGTACGTGTCCTCGCGCCAGAAAGGGATGCCTGGGTTGCCTGTTGGGAGGATGATGGTGTGCGAAACAAGCGGTGCTGTTATACTTCGTCACTACTTGTTTGGTTGTTCCGCGGCATCCCTGGCATAGATTCGGGGTTACTCCGCAGGAACACCGCGCCTGCCTGCAACGTTCCCGAACAAGTACTCGAAGTATACTGACCATACTTTCGTACCTAGTACCTGGTACCACCTTGTACCTGGTATACAATACTCGTATGGATATTACCTGTTACCTGTTACTGGTAGGACCTACAAGGGAGTAGAGTACTCCTTTCAGACTTGTTATCCTTGCCTTCCCCCCCCTTTGATGCATCTGCTGAGCCATCGCCATGCCCACTGCCTTAGTCACGTTTGTTCAAAAACCAATGACCCGATATACCCGGCAACTCAGTAGGTTTAGCAATCTGGGAGTGGCCTCTTTAGGGATGATTTTGACTTCAAAAATGGGCGGCGTGGTTTGCACTTCGGAAACGCAATTGAGAAAATTCCTGGTTCGATGCAAACGCGGCGCAGCCGCGTTTGTGGCGAGTTTTGGCCCGTTTTGGCTGCGGTTCGGGGTTAGGGTTAGGGTCAGGGGTTGGGTTGGGTCTCCGCCCGTAACTTGATCCCAACAGGAACCAGAACACCTGAACAGCCTACCAACCTAAAGATCTCCTCTCCCAAAGTGATATGGGTCCTCCGGCAACTCGGGTGCTTCGAGATGCATCGATAATTGTTGAGTGTTTGTGTCCGTCCGGTTTCGTCCGGTATGCTCGTTTTCACACCTCGTACGTAATACTCGTACAGCGTACTACTTTGACCGATAATGTAAGCTCTGTTTTATAGTCAACTCAGATTCCAAGCGTACCTTATAAGCCCGATCAGAGTGATATACAGTACTGTATAGGCCAACGAGTAAGAAACGAGCCTACTGTGATGAGATTAGGCTCACTTTTTTTTCACTCTTATGTAAAAAAATAGGACTAAGAAAATGTGCTCGGCGGTTAGCGCTGCCCTAAATCCTATACCGCTGTACTCGTATACTCGTATGGTGGTCAACGCTCAAGCTTAGGATGGGTTCTCAATAAGATTCAAAGGCTCGCTCAGGATCGTAGGTGTTTCTTGTTGACGCCCTAATACTGCACCTGGTACTCAGTACGATAGCCCATACAAAACAGTATGGGCCGTGTATGTTCCAGCACTTGGCATCACGAGGACTGCGATGACAAGTACTATTAACGCCTGGTATGCATGATATCGTGATAGCCTACTGCCGTTATGAATAATGTGATACGGTACTCGTATCATATGCTGCTGCAACAGCAGTACGAACGACACCACGAGATTTGAATAAATATCAATATACCTGGTAGATACTTTGACCCACGAGGTGGTTCTCAGGCTGAAAGTCGATTCCGTGTATGCTACTGCTGTGGGTTCTGGGCCGAAACCGACCTACCTGTAGCTTGATATGAAGTCCACATCCCGGTGCGCTGTTTGCTGGGCGTGCGTCACCTTACTCGCTTCTCCTGACCCTGCCAGGGGCGGCCTCGGACACCCTCGCATTACTTGAATACGATTGAGGTAATACCTGGTATGTACTTCTTGGCAGTACTGTGATTTCGATGGTCCCGATCTGCCTGCGAACATCCTCGGTAATTGCGGCGCATGCGCGGAGCCACCGCGGGCGTCGGGCCCTTCACGGCGATGCCCCCTTTGTATGTTGTATCTTGGTGACTCCTCCTGAGATGCATGCCCACCTGTATTGTGCTGTAATACGACATACAACAGCAGTTGCCAACAATGCAGCAGTCTGTTTCGCACACCGTCTCTACATAATCTCGCTGCAAACCCTGATCCTTGAGCAATTGCAAATTGCAAACACGATCCCGCTCTGTTAGGGTTTGCGGTATAGTTTCATTGGTGGAGTAACGGCTGCACTATTTCAGTAGTGCGTGTTGGTACGAATGGTATCCCCTCTTATTGTGGTGCAGGCGTTATTGACCTCTGAAGGGAGAACCCAATCGCCTCTTCCATCCGAAGACATTGGAGCTATTTCTAGCAGGAAATGGCGGTGGAAGAAATAAGTGATCTACCGGTAGTAATTAGGTGTCGAACGAGAATCGAGGGTTTGGTGTGAACGCTACGGATAAACGAGAAATCGTATCTCTACGATATTGATATTCGATACATAACCATAGATACTCCAATAGTTATAGTCCGAACGACAGCTTTCTCGCTCGGTGTATTCTCCCACCTCAAAGCCCTCCCTCCTCAGCCCGTAATCGCCGACCGATAAATTATTTGTTCCGCCGACCGAGAAATCATTCGTTTTGCTCGAGCTCTTTGCTTTCTTCGCTTCCTTCCTTTTTTGCGCCCGTCGTTCGTTTTGTTTTAAATCGCACCCAGCGCAGCTCAGCTCATACTAAATCCGAGATATAGTATCCCGCACTAATTTCGATATGTTGTTTCTATTAGAATCGAAAAAACAGAACGTGGATTTTTGAAACTCGAGTCAGAATCGAGAAGCAGTAAAAAGTGAGTGAGATAGCCTCTCTTTCACTAAGTTAAAGGTAAAATTCCGATATGTTTTTTGGTCAAATAAAAAAGAAAATGATTTTCGGAACTCGAATCTAAATCGAAAGCAGCCACAACCAATTGACTAAAACTGAGCGAGATACAGCAGTAGCCTTACCTTAGTACACGCACTTCCAAGATAAACGATATAATATCTTACGAAGTACGAAGTACCACGTAGTGTAACAAAAATGATATCAATCACAGCCAGCTCAGCTCAGCTCAGATCTCAGCAGCGCAGCGCTAGCTCTCTCAGCTCAGCAGTACAGCAGCGCAGTGGCAGCTTTTATAACATTCAAGGTACCTTTATGTACGCACGTTTCATCTATACGAACTACTGGTACGAAGTACCTTGGAGAATTCGGTGGGAAGAAAGAAACACACCCAGCTCTGCTCATCTCACTCAGCTGCGCAACGCCATGCCGGGCTGTACCGTGCTATGCGTTTCCTTTCCCACACATCAAAATAATATGCACGTACATGGCATGCGTGCATGCGACGTCGGGGTTGTAATCCTGGAAAACGGAGCTCTTGGAATTTGCAAGTCGCCTGTTTGCGCCTAAACTTATGGGCCATCCATTTTTTGCGGTTCATTCTCCTTTGTGAGCGAGTGTAGCGGATGTCACCGCCCGCTACGCCAAGCACCTTGTACATTTATAGGCTACGTCGAATATTTTCAGTCAGTGTCAGCATAACAAGTACGGAGATGCTGGAGGGTGGAAGGCTAATTTTCGTTCGATAGTTTGATAAATCAAAACTTTCGACACGATATTAACACTATCACCAGAGTGTGCCTGCAACAACAGCGGCAGCAGCAGCAGTGCGGCCCGTATCGGCAGACCGGGCACGCCTGCGTGGTGGCTTGCTTCTGGCAGGTATCCATGGTGGCATTGCTTTGTTTCGAAGACCGATGCCGCACATGGCTACGTAGTCACCAGCTGCTGGGAAGTTCTCACACCACCACCACCAACAACAACAACAACAACAAGCAGTACGCAGCCCTCACCAGGTACAAACCTAAAAATAGAAGCGTAGAAAAATATTTGAACCGTATGGAACCCAAACAGCACCTGCATCTTCGGACAGAGTACAGGCGTATCATGTTATCGAACTGGTTCGCACATCTTGCTTCTGCAGATGCAAAGCGCCGCATTGAAGCCTCGCTCGGGTCGTGATGTGGGGCTGCCGTGGGGTCGGCGTTGGGCCCCTGATATGTGTTGACACCCCCCCATCTCCTTGCCGCCGTGTGTGTCAGGGCGGGCGCTAGACGCACGGTAAAATGGCGGGGGATTTCGGGGAGCTCGTGCTCGTCCTTGGGGACATGCACATCCCGCACCGAGAGGCAGCGATCCCGGAAAAGTTTAAGAAAATGCTGGTGCCGAACAAGATGCAGCACGTCCTGTGCACGGGGAACTTAGTCGGGAAAGACCAGTACAACGACCTGCGAACGTAAGTCGGTTCTGTAGTGGAGTGAGGGTTGCTCTGCTCCGTGTGCTGTAGGAGCGGGCCTTGAAGTGGAACTACAGTAGCTCCGAAAATCAGGCCTGTGCCGGTGGGAAGTTGGAGGGCAGCTCGCGGTCACATACATGTGGGGAGAAACAACACTAGTAGTAGTAGTAGTAGTAGTAGTAGTAGTAGTAGTAGTAGTAGTAGTAGTAGCAGTAGCAGCAGCAGTAGTAGTCGATGTCGTGGTATTAAGTAGTAGCAGCAGTAGAAGTAGTAGTAGTAGTAGTAGTACCAGCAGCAGTCGCAATAGCAGTGAAGGCGAAGGAAGCGCTAATGACTACTATTGATATCACTACTACTACGCCACTTATTTTATAGTTGTTACCTGGTATACTTAGGTATGTATTGTCAATAGTAGGAACACCTGAGCCTCGGGTTTGCTTTGTTTTGTGGGGAGAGGTCGACTACTTGATGTGGGTATGTATACTACGTACAAGGACAACTGTAATAGTTTATAGGTAGGCTTGCCGCTGTTGGTTTTGCTTCTCTTGACATGCCTCGCCCGTCTCCTCTCATCGTTCGGACTCTCGGTACATACTGCAATGGAACCCTATCCATATGGCACTATCCGTGTTGCTTAGCTTATAGTTCAAGCCGTTAGTACATGCTCTCCGCACGGCGTTGTTCATGCAGTTGTACCCGGGTAGTTTTCAGCCATGTCTTGGAATAATAATTGACCAGGAAAGGTACTGCCCGACTCGATTAACCTTCGTGCCAACCGCAAGGGAAACGCTGGGCCGTGGGAGGGATGTCCTCATGCGATGCATGGTCGTAATTTGGGGGTAGGAAGGGGGGCGCGAAACCTCAAAGAGCAATACTGCTCTAGATTATGTCCGAATATGTTGAGCTTTGCAGGAACGAACATCCCGAGAGGAAATTATAGGGCCGCATACCTGCCACACGAGATACATGGCTCCATAACGAGGCTAGATTCATGCCCTTCTACATTTCAATTAGCTTGGTATTTACAAGAGCTTGAGAGGCGATCGACGGGGAAGGTCACGAGGATCCGATGGAACCCCCCCGCTGGCGTTGTTTGAGAACTGCCGCCTCCCCACGGCAGATACGGCCGCCTTCGTTGCTTTGTGCTCTGTCGCTTCGTTTCTTCGACTTACAGCCTGCTAAGCACCGTTTGCCGTACCAACCAAACTCCTGAACCCCCCCCACCTCACGGCCCTTCGCGCTTGGCGCAAGCGATGTCTGCCTGGTCGGTGAAAACCCGACGTGCTTCGTCCCGGTATTGCGGGGATGCGAGGGTTTATGGTCATACGACCACGTCCATGCATGGCATGAGCACCCCCCCCCCCAACGTGCTCCGTCTCGGCATTGTAGGGGTGCGAGGGTCTACGGTCATACGACCACGGCCATGCATGCTATCGAGTACACCCCCCCCCTCCTTACCCCCGACCCTGTTCTCCGCGCATGCCCTGAACCCCTTCCACCACCCCCCCCCCCCTCCGGTAGATTGGCACCGAACGTCCACGTAGTGCGCGGGGATTTCGAAGCGTCCACGACTTTCCCAGAAACGAAGGTCGTACAGATAGGACAGTTCCGGGTGGGGCTTATGCACGGGCACCAGATCGTTCCATGGGGGGACCCAAACGCGCTTGCGATGGCGCAGAGGCAGCTGGGCGCCGACATTCTCGTGTCGGGGCACACGCATCGGAATCAGGTCAACGAGTTCGGCGGGCGGTGGTTTATCAACCCGGGATCGATCACCGGGGCGTACTCGGCGCTAGAGGGGGAGACGGTGCCGAGCTTCATTCTGCTGGCGGTGCAGGGCGCGAAGTGCGTGACGTACGTGTACGAGCTGCGCGGGGACCAGGTCGAGGTGTCGAAGAGCGAGTTCAGCAAAGCTCCCGCGTGACCTTTGACTCTGCGTGACGCAAAAGTGCTGCGTGGCGTGTGACGTGCGCGACGCAACTGCGGCACGCGTCTGCGTGGCACGTTGACGTATCACGAAGGCGTGCAG
>JBBMHQ010069865.1:0-13160 GCA_037834295.1 Postelsia palmaeformis
ATGCAGGTGACCCTGATATTTCATTTGTACAACGCGACATATTTCGCCAGCTCTGCGTTCATAGACAGCAACTTTACTGTTGTTTTGGCGGTTCGACAATTCTTTGTTTGGGCGAAACTGCAGTCATCTTCATATCCTGCCAACATGTTTTCACCCCCGATCACACCACCACCATCTGAAGGTTACCTCTTTCATGAGGAAAAGGTTTATCCGACTTGAGTAATGTGTCAGGTGTACCATTCTTAGGAACGCGGAATACTGCTGTGTTACCGACGGTGATGCCGCTGCTACTCTTGCCAGTACTGTTAATACTGTTTGTTCTAAGGATTACCGTGCGCTGGGTATTCGATCGATATTTTACCCCTACAACTCAAAAGGTAATACCTTCACATTTGACGTCGTCGGAAGGACGCGGGTTCAAATCTCACACTGAACGTTTCTGTTTGTTGTAGAAACGCTTGCGCGCGCGTCCCTAAAAACATACCAGGTATTTCCCTGGTTACCCATGTATTGAAACGAAACGGGTAGACTCGTACATCCCAAAGATCCCGCCGGCAAAGGGGGGGGTTGTAAGGATTTCCCTGGGCCGGGTAATCGATCGTCGTTCCACCCCTTCGTATAGCTCATAGATAGGTACTGTGCGTGCCGTTCGTCGTCATTCTCTCGATGCACTCCCCCTCCGTCCTCGATATACGATGATGCGCATTGCGTAGATACCATCCCCGAGCCCGCCCGAACTTATTACCCGAGAGTTTAACGACACGAGGCTATTTACTTCCTGTGGTGAAAACGATACCATGCTTGTGCACGACACACATGCTTTTCACAAGTACTGCTGTGAACCAGGTATTAATAGTGCGAGGGGCTCGTACAATAATGAGGTGCGAGACTCGCGCACGTGTCGACGAGCCCCCCACTTACACCAATAATTTAAACCGTGGCGCCCACAGTTCCCGGCGAAGATGAGAGCGATACGCTCGACAGTTACGGTACCACCCTTGTGGCGGGAACAATCACATGTGGTGAACGAGCCTTGTGGGGGATAGATACAGGAGAAGGGAGTTCGCGATCGAACAGGTTCAGGATTTCGTTCATACTGGTACTGTTGCAGTAGCCAGATCGTGCAGTTCAAGGCGTTCGCGAAAAATCGCGGGTTCACGAGACTCCACGCACAGCGTACCGGAGAAACCGAGAGTTGGCGCAGGGTGCTGCCGATAGGTACGTATCAAACTCGGCGCCCACAACAGCAGATGAACTTGGTCTAACGCGTGGGACGTGTTTCGTCGCATGCCGTCTTGAGTTGACCGCGGTCACCGTGCTGCCGTAGTGTTGATGAGTTTCGAATGCAGTGGGGTTTTGTTTGTTTGTCCTCCATTTTATTTTTTTCACTCCAAACGCACACGGCCTACGGCATGTCGCAGGCAGTCTTGTTCACCTCTCTACTACACTAGTAAAGGACCCACCCGACACAGGGGGAGCTCCAACTTTTATATTTGAACTGCTGGTCAAAACGCGAACATCTGTTGGTGTGGTCTGACCCTTCACCGCTTACAACACGACCGCACACCTTGCCCTACCTTCCAGTGCGACCTACCCCGGGTCCCTAAGCCGGCGTCCTCCTCTCTTTTGACGTTGCTACCACGTCCTCATTGTCACCGCTCCCTGTGGCAATGTTTCTACTGAGGAACTTCGCCCCCTTCTCCTGCCAACTTCTACCGCAACTACACTGAAAAATAATCGAACCCCCAGAGGCCTCCCGAAGAGCGGAAGGCTGTGAACAGACGCACTGCAACTTTACTGTAAGAACGCCTCCATCTTCTTTAGGCTCGGATCGTTGCACAGTAAAGTTGTGATCAAGGTACGGAGGGGATCCAACGCCCGACCACGGCGATATCATTCTCGCGCGCCCGCTCCATGCCTTTTGCAAGCCGCAGGTTCCGCAGGCGTTGTCTTTTTCTCGGGGACGAGATCAACTCATTGTCCGACTCGACCCCGTTGCCACCGCCATCCTCGTGCTGTGCGTCGACCCTTAGCTGCTCGTCGCCCTCGCTGGTGCTCCCACGGCAACCGCCATCGACGCTCGCGCCTGGGTCCCTTTCATAGCTTTCTTGGTCAAGGAGATACCCTCCGCTGTTTGTCACTGAACCATCGTCTGCCTGGTCCCGCTGCCGACGCCGCTGTCGCTGCGAAGCGCGCCTTTCCCCCTCTCTCTCAGGCCTAGCCTCAGTCGTCTCCTGCCCCCTCTCCATCATGTCTTGGATGAGACGCTTGAGAATGATGAGGGCTGCGCGCTTGTCAATAATCTGATCGCGGTGTTTTTTTTGCAGTACCAAAGAAAAATATACAAAATAAAACACGGGACACAACGTGCGACAAGAGAGGGGATCGTCGGTGTGCATTCCGCGTGGTCGAGGAGTGCGAGGCGAATTCGGGTGACAAAAACGGCGACGACTACATAAAACCGTGGAAACCATTTTCCGTTGAAACCCGATCTGCCTCGACAAACGAGTTTCTATCGCGCATGGCGTGCAAGCCGAACAGAAAAAAACGGGGGGGAAAAAAACCTTGGTGACGCTGGTAGGGTCTATAGAAATTTGAATGAAAAAGGCAATGTTAAGTGCCCCAAAAGCTTGTTTATCGCGCAGCCATCGAGTGTGCGGCACTTGCCGAGTTGTAACCCGTGCAGCCGTGGTCGTGGATGCATGCCAGGCACCCGTCAGGGCAAGGGCATCCCTCCACCAGTTCCAGAGCCTTGCTCATCACGGCTCTGCCATATCATATTGGATCATGCGGTAGAGTGGAGCGTCACGTCGAACGGGCGTACGGAGGGGAGGAGGCAACGATGGACATGTATTGGCTACGTTCAACTTACACCACGCAAATATAATACTGTCGTTCGTCCGCTACCAGTGCAATCGACGCCAGGGGTGTTAGCCTCTGCGCCGAAAAAAATGCATGCCACTTCAGCAACGATAAATCAACGAATAACGGCTGTCACGTCCAAGGCAGGGAAGGGAGGAACATAGCCCCGTCGCCCTCGATCGCCCGCTACGAAACATGCACCAAAGACGAGCGAATACTCCTTTGTACGCAGTCGTGACCGGCCAAGCAACTGCACCCATACCGTCAACGCCACCGAGGGTCAGCCCTCGATCGATGTAACCTACCCTACCTCACTCTCCCTGAGCCAATACACCGAAAGCAAAAACTCCGGTCGGTCAGTAGAGCCTACGGGAAACTCTAAAATCGCGCGCCTTCGCGTTTTTTCCTGCTATTCGTCAGATCGAACGTCGGAGTTGGAGTTCCTCGCAACACCAAAATGCTGCACCGAAAGCAGAATATAAATAGAGTCGGAATAAGTCAACAGTTAGGGATTCACAGCGATGTTGCCGGACTGAGGACATACCCAAACGATGCACCAAACCGTTCTGCTCTGCAAACCCCTCTACAGCTTTTAGCATGAGCGGTGGTTGTTAAGCCGCGCGTACGAGGCACTCTGGTTCCCGGCGACATGTCCGTTGTGCTACTCCGCGATAACCGAAACAATGTCGTAGCATCTGCCAACACAGATGCCAAACACGTCATCGAAAAAGCGGCAATCACACGACATTGAACACACAAACGAACGTACCGGTGACAGCCGAACATGGCGTCCGACACGCCCACGCCGCCGGGGCGCTTATCGTACACCAGGATGCGCTGCGGCTGGGGCCGGTTGTGGTGCGGCCTGGCGTGCTCGCAGTCAACATCTTCCGCGTCACAAAGGAGGAAGAGCGGCACCACGGCAAGGAGGGCGTGCCCTACCGCGTGTATGCCGCCCTTTTTGTAAAACAAGGTGGAAAAAATTGCGCGCCGATTGAGAGCCAGGGAGAAAATAGCGGGTGAAAGAACGAGGCTGATGAGCTGAAAGAACGAGGCTCATGACCTGACAGAATAATGCATGTGTCGAGGCTCTGTCTCTGTGAAGGACACTTGTAAGAGAGAAAAGAGATGGTTTGAAATTGGCGCTTAAGTGACCATTATGGAAGGAACCTTGATATCAGATATCAAGAGAAGAGGAAAGGAGAGGAGGAAGAAAATAAGTGGGAGAAGTGGGAGTGGTCGAGGTGGGGCTGACCTTCGCCTGATCATCCGGTACAATCATGGAACAATGCCCACTCTACGGGCAGTTGAGTTGGCCTTATCATCATGGAACATCATGGAACAATACCCACTCTACGGGCAGTACACGTTGAGTCAGTTACTGGTTAGTGTACTGGCGGATAGTCCGTCCTGTAGCAACATTCCTATGGGAACAATCCTACGGTAAGCTAGCTGCCTCGCTATACGCGTATTGTCAACGTCTCGACAGAGGTAAGTTGAAGCTGAACTACAAGCATAAAACGACCTTGTAATCTTACCGCATGTTGTGTTTATGCGATATCCGTCGTAAGATATTCGTATACTCGTATCAGTGCATACTGACTGCACATACGTACAAACGCTGACAGCGTGTGGATGGAGAGCCGTCCATAGAACGAGGCGAAGAAACGTCGATGTAGATCGTGAAAAATCGAGACGGTGGAGCGACGAGTGGGAAGCGAAGAGAGAGGAGCGGCTCAGATACCACACGATCACCAGTAGAAACTCGCGATACACCGCATCTGCAGCTCACGATTCACCGCGACTACACAATAGGATCCCTACAATATCCGCGCGATTAAACCTTCTTAGGGAATCTCTTAGCTGACGCAAGCATGGCGTGCTTTTCGATTGTCGATCATTCCTCCGCAAGAGCTGTGCGGTAATACATGTCAGAAACGGTCGGAGCGCTCTGTGCTTTTACCTACCTCGAAATCATACCCTTCTACCTCGACTTTCCGTCTTGCGGTGACGCCCACGTCCAGCCAGAACGCGCGGGTGGCGTACTGCAGAGGCGGTAGGGTGCACTCGCCCCTCTCTATCGTTCTCCCCGTGCCTAATTGCTTCTTCGCGAAGCCGTACACCGTACAGACCACGTCAACGCAACCCCTGCATCGCAGAAACAAAACATCAACAGCATATGCGCGGATGCGGGGGTATGCGCGCAGACGGTTCAAAAACGGGAGGCAGTGGGGGAATTCGGCATACCGAACGATCAGAGCAGTAACCCAATGCAACCATACAAGACAACGTGACACTAAAACGATCAAGTACAGCCAAGAGCGGCCCACGACATGGTACCCACCGTCGTGCACAGCAGAAGGCGCTGTCGGCTCCAACAAGGCAAATGGTGAGGGAACAAATTAAGTAGTGAACAAGTGACGTGTAATTTAGCCAGAAACGGCCGCAAGAAAAACAACGCACAACTATAAAAAGCTTCGGCTGCACTGGTTCCAGCCAGCGGCTATGAACTGCGTGTGGCGCTGCTCGCCGTGAGTGGCTCCATCCGACGCGCACACAGCCAGCACTTTGCTCCACCTTACAAGAGGCGGGCGGATGCTGGCACAGGGAATACATCGAGTGAAAACTCACGTGTGCGCGTGATTGTCTTCGCTGGCTTCGAGCCGCTTCGTCACGTTCACGTTCACGTTATTCCTGGCGGCGGTGTAGTAGTTCACCTTCACAAGGATAGTGTGCGCCATGTGCCTCGCGAGGTCAAGCTTGGTCACCAAGTACTGGCGGGCCTGGGTGCGAAGCAGCAGCAATGTACGGCGGTGGGAGAGGGAAAAAACGGCGGCGTCGCGAAAAAGAAGAGAGCTCCCTCAATGTTGTTTGCTCTGGAACCCAGCCTCCCATCCGTGCGTCGGTCTACGACGGTAGCGAGAATGTACCGATGGCAAATGTTGCAGTCACGATGGCTCCCGGTCCGACGAAAAACCCAAGAAACTCGATGGAGGCAGGTGAACCGAATCAGACGTCCTCTGCACTCACTATTGGGGGGTTGCGGAAGAAGACTATGGCAACTTCAGTTGGCGTGTTTCGGATCGAGATACGCTAAGCGTACTTATCGAGTTTTCGCATGGAGCTGTAGGTAGGGAAGCTCCAGGCCTCAGCAATTTTCTAAAAAATGTGCGATGGAGAGCCCTGCTGCTTGTCCGGGACAGGAGCCCCACTACATCGTTGGGTATTGCAGAGATGACAAGCGCCACCACACCGGCGGCGCCGCTTCTACCTGGTGCAGGTAAATGGCACCCTCAAAGAGGGCGAAGAACGCCCTGCTGTACTCCACGGTGTCGTATGGCTCGCCCCCCTTGAGATCGTCCACCACGCTGAAGCTGCACGTCATTCGTTCGAGAGACATCGGGCGGACAGAAGACGAGAGTCATGATACCACATCAACGAAACTGCACCGTGTACGGAAAGGGCGGAGGTAAATCGCTATAGGACATATCTACCTACAAGCGGATGGCTAGCGGTAAACACGACTTTTAATTTCACCATAAGTTTAATTGGGAATGCGATAAAAAAAAAACACCAAACCTGCGCCGGGCAGGCGTGTCAAGAAGGCGAACATATTTGAGTCCGCGTAAACTGCGCCAGAGACTCTTTTACATGTTTGTTGTGCTAGACCCGAGCGAACTGTCGGACCCGCATGATCCCATCCTGCTGGCCTGAGTTTTCCACCTTGTTCAGTCGAGGGAAAGCAGCATCAGAAACAGCGGGAGTTTCGGGAACAACACGGTTCGTCCCAATCGCGCCCGCCGCCCCCACTTCCCCATCCTCTGAAGTATTTGTTTTCGCGATGTTAAATTAATCCCCCAACGCCAGCCACGCCGGCAATGACTCGTTTCACGGGCAGAGCAAAAATTACACAGCGTCATGCGCGACCACTGCTATGATACCTCCCGCGGCCTCTGCAGACGGCACCTCTCTCCTCGTTCGCAAGCAAGCAAACCCACGCCCGTTCTACCTCACTGGATCGATCATGCGTAGCCCGACCCTGCGGTAGGGCGGAGGGTCGAGCCCTGGGTTCGATTTCCAGCCCAAGTTCCCGGTGGCTCGCACGAGGCGGGGGAAGTCGCCCTCCGTCAGCATGTGGATGACCTTGCTCCGTCCCAAAACACCAACAAAAACAAGAAGGCGGCCAAATCGGCAACAAGGGTCACGCGAAGCAAGACGTAGGGCCGGGGCGGGGAAGAGTGGTCACGGGGGGTTGGAGTACGATGCAGGAGTTGGTGCAAAAGAGAGTGCACAGCCATGCCCTTATATACTCGTCGCTGGAAGCATGAATAGCAAAAACTGCTGCAGCTGCCGACTCTGTAAGGTATATATACCTAGAACAGGGGGGGGGGGGGGCAGGGAGAGGGCGCGCGTACGCTTGACAGTATGGGCGGGCAGGGCTCTGCCGTCTGGAAAGCTACGACAACAAGGCGCGGGTATTGCATGATTAGGTCCAAATGCATCCCAAGCCACATGCTATACGAAGGTCTTCCCCCCGCACCCCTCAAGACGCTAACCCTTTCATCCTCGGCCTACGTTAACAGCTACGCCTGCCGCGAGGGGATGGCATCGGAAAGGTTTTCGGGGGTTTGGTCTCACCTCTTGGAGGCGTTCCTGGCCGCCGAAAAGGGCCGCATCGGTCACGTCCCCTAGCGAAGGTACACCCAACGGACACTCGGCTGCGGCGCACAAAACATGCGCCCTTAGCACCTGCGTTCGTTAGAGACGCGTGCAACCAAGTGTGCCAGAAAAGCGAAAAAGCAAGCGTTGGTATATAGGGCGAGTCGGAGGGGAGAGAGCTGGCAACAATTTTAGCTTTCGTTGCTGCAGAACAGTTCGTTCGCCCACCTTTCAGGACAATTGCGCCGTACGCACTTGCGCATTATGTTTCTAGTTAATGGGAGCACTTCGTTATAATTAGCAGCACGACGATAGCACGACTACGAAGCAATCCCATGGGCGCGGGCCGTACAAGAAGCGAGTGCAAAGTCGCGTCCCCGCCGCGCCTCTCGCCATGTTTATACACCACAGTAGCAGCGGTATGCGTGGGCTAAGACAGCCTTGGTCCAGCCGAGTGACTCTACCGATCGTAAGCCTGCGTTTGACGCGTCAGCGCGGCTCTTGGGGTAGTGGCAAATTGTACTGACTACAGTCTAGAGCGATGTCCCGTCTCAATCTCACGCACCAGCTCGTTCGTAGAGTCAAGGACGGCAGCTTCGGGCTGCTTGTGAAACAGCTCTGTTGGGTTCCGCACGAAAAATTGAGAAATCGGATCCTGCCGACCAATTGCAAACCAAAGGGAGGATACACAAGAGGGAAGCTTCAGGGGCGCGACAGCAAAAGGGGGTGGGAGGGCAGAGAGAGAGAGCTAGCTGTCTGTCTTCACACACGTTAATGTGCTGGTTCATCCTATGTTGGCTCCATTTGCCATGTGCTCATCCGCAAAGACATTGAGCAGGGAGCACATGAGAGTGTGCGAATTCCACACACTACTTATCTCGAGGCGAAAAAACACACACACACTCACACACACTCACACACACAGACACAAACGTAGACCGTACGTACAAACGTCGTCGCATTCACCCCGCGCATTCACGTTTTTTCTTCCGCACAGGTTCATTTCCGCCCTCAGAGCACCAGCGGTATCTTAAGACGAAATTCCGATAGAGCCGTGCTACCGTAGATAAATATTTCAATTATTAATAGGGGTATTGGTTGCACTTGTGAGCCCAACCATTGCAGATCGTCTATAGATAACATCATGACCTAGACCTCTCACGGCAGATATGTATATATATATATATATTATACCAGGTATATACATTCCTGATCTGTATGATCTGTATGTTCTAGCTTATGTGGCCGGGGTGGGAGACGTAGAAATCTACACGATCTATCTGCACAGCAGTAGCACATGTTTCCTGGGTTGGATATGCACTAGGCACAGGTCATGGACAACCTTCTCAACAACGGCAGGCGAGGAGCTAGATGATCCATCTGTAGACAGATAGATCATGATCTATCCAACGTGTGACCCATTGCTACCGAGGAGCTACCCAACACACCGTGAAGAGCGCTGACTTCGGCTTCGCACAGGGGGGTGCGTGTGATCGTTTTTTAAGCGCTCCATTTTTTTTCACCAGAACGGGAAGGTTGAGGTTGGCCGATGCGGAACAACAACCTCCTTCCGGAAAAAATCTGGTCTAGGGCCTTCCGAGAACACCACGTTCGACTTTTTAGCAACCCTTGACGTTGTGAAAAGAAAACAGGCGCTGAACATAACGATCACACCCCTGCACGAGAACTCGCCGTTCTTTACGGCATATTAGGATCCGATGTAATTTTTTACAACCGTTTCCTTGATATACTTGCCCCATGGGATTGTGCATCTTCGGGTCTAACTTATCGTTTTCTCTCAAAGGCCGGCAGGTGGGTGCTATCTCTATACGTGCGGCGCGATGGCGGCACCATCACCCCCGGCGCTAAGGACCGGGGAAGCGCAAGACACCACCCGGTCTTCACCTGAAAGATGACCATTATGGCCAAGGAGTCTGTCCCGCCTCTCCCCGCTCTCCCCGCTTGCTGCCTCAGGCTGGACACGCTACCTGGTGTGTGCCATGGCATGGGGCAGGAGAGGCACCGCAGAGTATTCGTCAATCCCCACAAAAAGTGACGAAAACATCGTTCTAAAAATGCTCGTGCGACGGCCCCGAACCTTGCCGTCCAAAGTGCGAACGTCAGACAACACCAGAATTCATTGCAACAGAACGTTGCAGCAAGCGTCCTATCTCGGTGCCTCGCTTCCGACAAGTGCGAGCCCGGTTCGATATAGTTCGAGATGCGATCTCCGTCATTACATCTATTACACACAAGAAGAGCGACAAACAATAACGACAGCACCATCATCAACAACCAAACAAAAACAACAAAAACAGCATCATGACAATCATCAACAACACCCAACAACAACGACAACATCATCAACAACAGCAACTAGGTTCCGGCGCTCACCTGGAAACCCTAAATGAAGCGTTACGTCCAACTCGCCGATGTCCACCCCGAGTTCGAGGGCACAGGTCGCCGTAACACCTAACAGCTGCGGAGAGGAAAACAGCAAGCGAGAAGACGGCCGCAAGCGCGCAAGGAAGAAGAGACGATGACCAAGTCCTCGAAACAGAAAAATAAAACCGAATCTGAACAACGGCGTGCCCTCAGTATCAGCGGGCGGCTGTGAGAAAGAAAAAGAAGTTCGACGCCATACTGACTTGCGCAAGGGCAGGACTCAAGACTGCTGCAGTGATAAGCCCCCGGCTTTCCCACGGCACGAAGGTGCTCGTCTTGTAAGCAAGCACTCCATCGGTGCCGGGATCGGTATGAACGCAGGCTACGACACCTACACATTTCGAACGAGGTCGAGCTTCAATGGAAACCTACCTGGGAACCTCCCAATCTCAGCGTGCGTTCTACTAGGTCTGGTCGAGCGCTCTGGTTCGTTTGCTACAGGTGGTCGGACTACAATAAAGCACCGAGACCACAAAGAGTTGCTGCGGTTGACTGCGGACCGGTTACGCGTTCCCTAATGACGTCGCTCTCTCACTTCGGCGCAGGAACACCGTCTCCTCAGCGTGCCAAAACGAGAAAAATGGTGATCGGCAAGAGTCACCAGATCTACCGTTCCCCTCCCCCTCTGTCCGGACCACTTTGTCATTTACAAAATCTCCCACTGCACCTCGTTCGCGAACAGTCGTCCCTCTATCTTCCGTCTCTCGTCCTTGGTGTACCCACCTCGGTAGCCTTGGACCAAGGGCACCATGTGCGGCGCTGTTTTTGCTAAGTCCTGAATTGTGCCGTATTTCACGACGAAATGGTCGGCGCGTGCTCAACATGTTCAGCATGAGCACGGGGGGGTTGTGTTGGGGAGGAGCTACGCTAAACAGAAACTGGCGAGCGTTCGGGTGTTCGCGCACAATCCAAGAGGAACTTGGAACGAGCTAAGCAGACCCACAGAGTCAGATGGTTTTGTTATGAACGCCATCTCCAAAACCAAAGCGAGCTATGTGTCGGACTCGAAGCAAATGGTACATTCCGGATGCTCCCAAGTGCGAAGATAACGCTCGCTGCGTAAGCAGCGTCGGACACACAAACGTAGCAGTCAATTGCTGAGAGCACCGACAACCCCCCCCCCCATCTACTGTCTCTACGCCTGTCCCGGTGTGGGTCTTTTCCCAAGCCACACACGACGCTCAGGGAGGCACTGGGGTACCTGGAGTCCGTATCGTAGCGTCAGTTCAGTCAGCTTCCGCGTACGGCAAAACGCCAGCGTTCTGACCCGTTGCTTCACCAGAGCCGCCAAAATTTGTGCCGTTTCGCAGATCGGGCTGCGTCGCCGACCATCTTCCCACCCGCGCTCGTCCTCCCCGTCCATTTTCGAGTCCTTCCCTCCGGCCGAGCGGCCTTCTTTCGTCGGCCCCGTTACAGACACGCCGCCAGCACTACCTCCTCCCGCCTCTGCTACTTCCAACGCCGCCATTTCCGCCGTCCCATTCAAAGAGCGGGCCTCCAGAGAGACGGCGTTCGAGTTGGCTTCCTCGGTCTGCACATCTGCCGGGGACCCGCTGCTTGCTCCAACCCGCACACGGTCGAAACCTGCGTCGGGGCCGCCGCGTGTTGTCGCGTGCTTTGTTAACATAGCCGTCGCTGGTGCCCTTCTTTCTGGGTTTCGGGTCGGTTCACCGCCGCCGGGCTCGAGGGGGGGAACACCCCCGCTATCGACAGGTCGATGCCGCGTGGGCATGCCACTGTCGCTGTCTTGAGCAACCGCTTCCGAACCTTCTTTGTCTGCAGGACTCACCATCCTTGCCGCAAGGAGCGGGGGCGTCTTTGCGTCTACCGTGTCTTCCTCTGGGCTCACTGTTGTTCTCCCGGACGATCGCCCCCGTGGGAGCTCGGCCCCCATAAGCTTAATGTACTCCTTGTTGTAGAAGTTGTCGGTCGGCCCCTTCCGCCATCCGTCCAGACCACGCAAGGGGGTAGTGCCGGACGCGCGGCCACCGCCGGCGCCGTCCTCCGCTTTTTCTGCCGTCGTGGCCGTCGCGGCCGCCACAGACGTGAATGCGTCCGATTTCGGACATTTGCCGGTGGTCGTACTTGCCACCATCCCTGCCTCTTCCAACCGATCGCCAGCAGGAGCAACAGCAGGGGAGATAGCACCTGCGGCGGCTTTGCGACCACGGCGGGGTCGCGCAACGGAAGCCGAGCTCATTGTTGCTCCACGCGCCGAGGTAGCAGCCCGACTGCTTCGCCCACGACGCAACGCTACCGCCGACGAAGAGGATGATGACGATGCCTTTCCGTTCGCTTCTGGTGGCTTGTACCACTCGGCAACAATCGGTGGACGCCACAGGACGACCGTCTTGCGGCCCGTGGGCGCCGTGTCGGCACTGCCGAAGTAGAGCTTCCGCCGTCCGCCGAGGCACTCCTCCAGTGGCAACAGAGACGCAAAGTGCAACGGTGCGGCGCGCATGGTGGCCGAGCAGCAGATGAACTGCCGCGCATTGATGGCGCGGGGGGGGGGGGGGGAGATGCGCGCGGCCCACATACGCAGGATGAAAAGGGGTCTTCTTGCGCGAGTCTCCGGTCAAACTGACTCGTGCCGGAAATTTAGCACGGCCATGGAGTTTACGAACACGTTGTTGCAGTAACCACGGAACCCGAGCGCCCTACTCAGCAGGGCGAGCACAATCCCTCTTCCTTCGATGAAAACAATGAACACATACCTGAGCACCCGAGAGGGTCACTGTAGCCTGACCGACAGCAAACCCATCAGCCTACCGGTATGCCTCGTCGTCCACGAAAAAAACAAAGAGCGCCCCACGAGCGGCCAACATCTGCTCTTTCCGGGACAAACCCGACGCACGAGGATTTTAGTTGCTCGAGCTCGAACCAAACTACCACGAGTCACTCGTAACGCCGTGTTGCCGTCCTTCGATTTTACCTACAGGAGCTCCTTGTGGAGTCTAATTAGCCGCATTGTAACAAACCTGCGGCGGTGGACCAGGTGGGGCGTTGACCGACCAGAGGCGCAGCAGTCGCCGCAGCACCATAGAGACGTGAGCTCCAAAGGCTCCACGGTAAACGTGAGCCTGCAGGGGACACGATTCGGGTTCTGTTCTTGGTCCTTCGTCGTGCCCGTGACATGAAACGATTGTCAAGAGCAACGGAACATCACTAAGTAAGGGACCACGTTTTTAGGCTCC
>JBBMHQ010069876.1:0-13159 GCA_037834295.1 Postelsia palmaeformis
ACGTTAAACTCAACAAGCGGCGGCAACGTACTCGTCCCACCTAGCCGGCCAGGCCTTCCAAAAGCTCAGAGAGCACATCTTGGATCGAGGCTCCTACTCTCTATACGCCCCCTTAACCCCTGGGGTGGTCTGCTGGGCCGAACACTTTGGGAACCTTCAAGCATCGACATGGGTGTCCCATTACCGCAGCCGTGAATTTCCCCCCGCCATCGGCCCTAATGAACGAGGGCATCCTGAATATGAGGCAGAGATCTAGAAGCAGACGGGCGACTCCATGTGCCTCCTTCGACGGCAAAGGGGAGGCGGGAAGCTCTATTTCAAGTAGTAGGTGTTCGTTTCCTGCTTTCGACGTGTTCGGGAACTTCTGCAGGTCCACCTCTAGCACCTCCCATGGTTCCAGTAATCTGGCGGGCAGCATTGCTACCGGTTGGCTACGCGAGCGCTTCTGCGCCTACACCCACACGATAATCCGTACCTTCGTGTGTCTTTACACATGCCAGGCCAATATAATCGGTCTCGTAACAACGATAACGTTCTTGCGACTCCGGGGTGTCCATGTTGGCAATGTACTAAAGCTGGCAGGTCCGGTATCAGGCCCTTTGGGACGGGTAGCACCGACGTCCGTCTTACCAACGTTCCTCCTCGCTCGATCTCCAGCTACAGGAGACACTGGTCAACTGTCAGGTACCTATCTATGTCTGCTTCTGTCAACCCCTTCTGTCTGGATACCTCTCCCCCCTCTCCCTGGCTACACGTTGCTCGCCTGGGTTTCCCCAAGAAGGGGTCCGCTGTCAGCGTCCTGAGCAAGTGAGGCACGTCTTGCAGCGACTGGATGGCACGTTCTATCGCCGTCATCACCGGCGCTTCTCCCTGCCGTGCCAAACCCTCCCCCCTCGCTGCAAGGTTGTTCTCAACAGGGTCAGGCGTAGGATGGTCGCTTGCATCCGGTGGAGACAGGTGTCCCGCAACCTGTAGCGGGCCGTACGCCGACTTCCGACCCGGCTGCGGTTGTTCTCCGGGTGTTCGTAACGTCACTGGAGGACACGGCATTCGCGCGGAGCGAAAGGGGTGAGCGGGAGCTTGCGGGAGCGGGTTTAGGCGTACGGATGGGGTGCGAGCGCGGGTGGGCCACCTTACTGGCAGGGCTACGTCGCTGGATTCTATTGCTGCAACTCAATCGTGGAACGGCATGGTGGCGAGTTGCGAATCTCTGTCTAGGTTGTCGGAGTGTTCGGGCGGTTCTTCCCAAACGTCTATGGCCCGTGAAATACTATCGGCGATCGCACTCAGCGGGGATGGCGCTCGTGTGCTGCTCGGGCCTTCTGTGCTGACTACGTGTTTCTCCTGAACCTCCCCCGGGTCTGCTAATCCCCCAGCGGTTCGACTTCGTTCAACAGCAGACCATCGAGAACCGGGCCCCCGGGGCCGACGTAGCCGACGCCTACCTTAGCAATGCCCTGTTGCGCCAAACCGCCGTAGCAGTTGGTCTCGTTTTACCCAACTCTCCTCATCGTGCCTTTCACGGTTCTTCAAATCAATGCCACCAAGCTCCCGCCACCGACAGCGCCATCTCGTACAAGCACGGGGTTGGTCGGGGTTTCACGAATATCTACTGTGTACTTCGGTGTATCGCGACCGGATGACACCAGCAGCGGTACTTCTGCGTTAGCTCAGCTAAACGTCGTTGCTCCGGGAAGGCGCCATGCCCCGCACGACACGACAACGACCAATTTAAGAGTTGATGCTCGATCGGAAAGACTTGCAAGGATGGGAGGCCACTATACTTCTGAGCAGCGCCAGACGGACGCACGCGCTCAAAGGAAGGAGGATTGTTCCTCACGCAAGGCATGTCTCCGTGCCGGGGCCGTCCAAACCACCCAGAGCAGCAGTACTACAGTAGTGGTATCACCGCTACCGCTGCCGCGTACGTCAATGTTTGCGTCGAACTGCGACCGAACCGTGTGGCAAAATTGTTGCGCGTAAGAGACTTAGTTGTCGAGCCCCGTCACCTGCGGTACTTTCGTAGCCCCGCCATGCTTGACTCGTGTGTTTATCTCCCATCCGTAGTCTGCTGTACTGTAGTCTTGTTTGCGATGCTGTGTGAATACACAGCAGTGCAGCTGTACTGCAGTGCCATCTTTTCATTGTCCCCCTCCTCGCCGGGGGCTGGTGTACGTATGTACCCACACCCCCGACGTTCATGTTTGCTCATGGTTGGGTTGTGAGTGCGAACCACCGGAATTCCAAGCCACCTGTGTCGCAGTATTTCAGTAGTAGTAGCATCACCGCTGCCACGTACGTCAATGCTTGCGAAAAACTGCAACCAAATCGTGTGTCATCATAGTCGCGCGTAAACACCTTAGTTTTCGAGCCCCGTCAATCTCCCTCCCTTGATATTACACTTCCTGCAACCAGATGGTGTATTATCATGCTTGCGTGTGACTTGTAGTTCGTGGCTATGAAGCGCAACCTCAATACCTGCAGTACTTCGGTAGCCCTGCCATGCTGTATCAATACGGGTTGGACTCTCGCGTGTTATCCCTGATCTGTTGTCTGCTGTACTTTTGTCTCCGATGTGGTGGGAATACGGATTGCACTATCATGTGTGAAATTTGTTCGTGTTGTCCCTATTTCAACACCAGAAGTGTTTTTCGAAAGAAGGATACCGCGGCACGCACAACGGCTCGGGAGAAGATAGCTGCTGATGCAAGGTGTGCCGTACTAGCCGGGGACGTCGCAAACTCGCTCCTATTCTTACTCACCACAAATCGAAGCAATCTACCCAGTGCAGAAGTACAGCCTAACCACCCCCACACCCAGCAGGGCAGCTGTACTGCAGCGCCAGCTCTTATTGCCCCCCTCCTTGTCGGGGGGCGGTGTATATATGCACCCACACCATCGACGGTCCGATGGTTATTCATGCTTTGGGTTGTGTGTGTGGACCACCGGATTCCCAACCCACCTACCCTATCGAACCACCCACACCCCCAGCAGTGCAGCAGTACAGCCTAACCCTCGTCACACCTATTACGGGTGACCATAGTAAATAGGACCAAATATTGTTGGCAAAAAATGCGAAATATATAGGTTTTTGCGCACACCGTAGGTCCTATTTACTATGACCCCCCATCATAGCAGTGCAGCTGTACTGCAGGGTGCACTTTTTATGGTCCCCCTCCTTGTCAGGGGCCGGTGTATATATATATATATATATATATATATATATATATACCCGCACCACCGACGTTCCAATGGTCATACTCATGCTTTGGGTTGTGTGTGTGCGGGCCACCGGAATCCCAACCCACCTATTCGATCGAACCACCCACACCCCCAGCAGGGCGGCAGCACGTCAGTAGTACAGCAACCAGCAAACAATAAGAATGGAGGTGCACCTCTACTGCTTGCTGTACTCGGCAAGCACCAACAAGCAAGCGCCACTATTAATGATGCAAACTACCCTTCGTAGCTTTCAAGCACCCCCGCCAAGCTTCTCTTGTTGGTGTGTGATGAGTGACCTCAGTAGAGCCTCTAACAGGATATTTTCGGACGTCAGGATGAAAGACAACTTTACGATGAAACGTGAAAATACAGAAATGGCTGGAAAAATATCAAGAGAACGTGTTTTTTTTCCTCGTTTCTGGGGTGGGTAGCAGTCACCACAAAGCACCATCTCGCGGATAATTGGTGTCCTACTATCTCACGTCTCCTTTCATCGCCCCTAAGATAAAAAATCGAATTATTACGGGAACGGCCGAAATAGGTGAAACCCGTGTGCGACATTAAACGGTAACCCAGGGTTTTAGAACCCCAGAAACCCGTGAGGTGGTGCCTTGTGGTGTTATCTACGCACCTCAGAAACGAGAAAAAAAAATGGCTTCCTTGGCATCTCCTGAGCATTTTCCATTTTATCCGTATTTCATCCTGAAGTAATCTGTCCTCGTTCAAATATATATATATTATATATGTACCTCGTTCTCTAGTATTATGATGGCCTCCGCTCGACTGCACGTCCATTGCGCGTCTTGCAGGAGTCGTCGAAAACCGGTACGTACCCTGGTTTCCTATCGTCAAGGGTACTCCTATCGTGGCGTGTGACCATCTTTTGGGTTGTGGTTGATGGACATGGCCGTCCTCATATGCTTGACGACGTGCTGGCCCCTGCGAGACCGCACAAGTGTATACACGACTGCGATCAGCGAATCAGAGTCTCTGTCCGCAGGTGATTTTGGATGTCATGACACCACCTTCGTTGCGTCTTGGGTCAAACAAACGTTCCTATCCGAGTATTTGTCACAGGGCTTCGTTCGGTCTCTGCTGTATTGCTTAACTCTACGACTTTGTCATCCTTGTTCCCTGCACTACTGCTTGTGCAGCATTGTGTGTGCAGCGTGTGACTGAAGTTGCCGAGGCTTGGATTGCACGTGGGTCCCAACCGAAGACTTGCCGAACAAAATCCTTCTGTCCGGTGGCCACAACCTTCCGGACCGCCCGTATATTGCCGCCGACCTACACTGTTTCCCTGGCGACGATGCCGGAGTGCTCGACAAACTCATCGTGTCTAGACACGGGTTCAAAACGCTCCCTCCCAATCGACTTTCAATTGTGCACTGAATGTCTGCAAAGCCCCCGCAAGAATCTGGTGCCTTTTGCTGTTATGGCCAACGGTCTCTGGTTTGGGGAGATGCCTGAGCACTTGCAAAACGGCACCTTTGTCGAGCTCGCTGCCGCAGGTGTCGTCAGAGCCAGCAGCAGGGCTTTTCCCCTTGAACAGCTCTAGGTGGACGGGATCCCTGGGTCAGCGCTATTATTGCTAGGTGGCACTTTGACCTTTTACTCCCAGCATTCGTATGGTGTGCAATTTCACCTCCGACCTGCATGCGACACCAATATCGCTGGGTCTTGTACGTGTTCCCTTGCCGGAGTCTGGCCTAAGAACGTCCGCCGCCTTTTGGGTGCGAGGCATTACGAGGTCGCGGAAATTATAGCGCAACAGCAGAACGAAAACGACCACCTCGCGGGATTTTTTGTCCTTGCTCGTCGAGCCTCTTTTTCCAAGGCGAGCCTTGCAACCTGTCCTCTGGTTGGACTGGTTCCGCCGAAAATCCCTTGTGCGCTGATCCCACTCGACGATCCCACAAAGTCATGCGCCACTACTAAATCTACGTATGCGCGGGGGAATCACGAGGGAGTGGTCGCTGCTGAGGGCGATGTGACGGTCAACCTGACGGCGATGAAAGGGATGGCGGTTGCCCGTGTGTTATCAACATCAGCGAAGTCATGCCGACGGGCGGCCACCATTAGGTCTTCGCCGGCTGAAAATCGGAGCGCTTTAGGCCGTTGGAGCCCGATTTGCGTGCGTCGTCGAATACTCCAGCGAATATCAGCCTCGCCGGGCAAGCGGCCGCCGCTGCCTCCGCGAGGCTCATGCAAAACAATGGTGTTTCGCACACACCGGACGCTTGGTGGAGGACTTCACTGGCCCGGGCGTTTTGGTTTGTGCCTATAACCATCTGTTCCGTACGCATTAGGTAGTCCCTTGTTTTTTGTTGGTATTTGCGCTTTTCTCGGTTTTCCTTTGAGTAAGACAGGGGATTATACCGCCTGCACAGACCGTCGTGCAACGAACGGGGAAAATCCCTTTCGGTGTTGTTGATCGTTTTGGTCGCACACCCTGTCACCATTGGCGATTTTTGTCGTATTCTCTTTCGTGTGTACGGCCTCGCGATTTGTTTCTCATTTTTCCTTGTCTCACAATGACACATTATCGCTGCCAGCATTTTACGAGGTGTTTGACGTTGGTCGCTTTTTTCTTGTCGCAAGCCGTCACCGTCGTGCTTCACAAGAAAATATAGGCCGTCCGTTGTTGGCCGTCGTTCCCCTTGATCTGTGATGTTTTGGACCCTTACCGCCCTATACTTTTTTGCATTGGCTCATCTGTAGTGTACCGCCTTCAAGCCTTGTCCAACTCCCCCGTATTTCTTCTTTTTCCCTGATATTCGGTGTTTTCAGTCTGCATGCTGTTTGTTGTGCAATTTATAGAACAACAGCGCCCCTCTTGCATCAGAATCTCGAGGCACTTCTTACAGGGCGATGGCCGTATATTTTGTCGTACGCCCTCGTCGTCGTATTTCCTCTATTTTTCTGTCTTATGAGGTGTCGTCTCCAAGTCTTGTCGACCTCCTCCAGCTTCCAATTCAGATTACAGCGCCCCTCTAGCTTCATCATCTCGAAGCACTTGCTAGAGGGCATTGGACGTAGACCGTTTCTTGTTGTCGTATGTCGTCGTCACCGTGCCTTGAGGGATTAGGCCTTCGTGCTTTTGCCTACCTTTTTGCAGTTCATCTCGGAATCCGCTGATGTCTTGCTTGGGATTAATAATAATAAGATATTGTCCTGCCCTTCGGCTTCCGGAGACTGCAATAGCCGTTTTTTTATTAATAGCCGCTATTTGTCGGCTGCTTCACTTGTTGGAGTCGTTACCATTCTCTGTTGAGTTTCTTGGTTTGCTTTTTGCACTTGTTCGACCTGTGAACCCTTTTCTTTTGCGATTTCTGGTTTTGTCGTTATCCGATGTATGATGGCTCCTGCTTGCACTGCTGGATCGCCTACTTTACGTCTTTCGTTGTCTCCATTGGTCCGCTATACTATAGACCTCTTTTCTTCGTTCGCGTTCGCCCACCAACATCGTGCCCTTGTGCGACTTGTCCACTCTCATTCTCGGCGATGCTGCTTCATGCGCTTGGTATGATCTGTACAACCAACGCAAATCAACGAAACTACTGCATGGTAGCACCTAGGGAACAGCGAGGCAACGATTGTCCTGCTCGAAAATATAAAATATGAACAGTGTCACGCTAAACAATGCCAGAGCGGGGCCGGCGTAGCGAGTAAAACAAATATTGACCGGAATTGACGGAACACACAAACAAACTACGAGTATACCAGGTCTATATTTCGCTTTTTTTACCAGCAATATTTGGTCCTGCTTACTATGGCCCCCCACAACACGATGGAGGCATGCCGGAAGAGCCCTAGCAACATTTTGCCACGTTCTTTGTATGTTACTCACTTCGAGGGCCCTCAAAACAATACATACCATTTGGCGATTGGGACCAAGCATGCTCAGTAAAAATCACTGGAAAATATTCAAAAATATATATAAACCAGGTATGACGGTTCCTGCTTACCATTCTCCCCTAATAGTAGATGATCTAGGTAATGATCTATCTGTAGATGATCTGTGCTATGTTTAGGTTTTTGTGCATGTGGTTCGTCCTGATTACTACTAACACAGGTATTTCACAGGTCTCACGCAAGAGCGCTCAAATAATACATGTTGAAGAAACTTATTAATATTACCGGGGGAACACATTAAATAGGGGACCTACGGGACTCACAAAAACCCATACGGTATATTTTGCCATTTTTACTTACAATAGTTGGTTTTATTCGTGATCGCTCCCCGTAGTAGTAAGGAGGGGGGTTCAGTTTTGACCCGAAGTTCCGGTATTTGTCGGAAATTTCCGACGAAAAATAATATAGAAATTTCGGGGGGGAAAAAACTGAAACGCACACTCACTCCTCGCTGCAATCGCCCCTAATCAGGGCCGAAATATCTCAGTAAACGTACCTCAAAGTATAGGCTTTGGTGTACATGATGGATACTGAAAGAATACTATACCCTCACCGGCATAGAGCGATATTATTGGGGACGAGAAACCGGGTCCATGAATTACCGGGCAGCTCCAGCCCCATGGGTTGAAAAGCCTGTGGGCTCGAAAAACGAACACCAAACAGCAGCACGGCTCTGCTTCAGACGAAGCCTCGCGCGAGCACACGCAATGCAGGAAAACACATACACAATACACGTTCTTCGATAGATGTAGCACATTTCCGTTAAGAACAGTTCCGAATGATAACGGGGCTCCCTCATCCCAAAATCGTCGAAATGTCTATCTTGTTTCGAAAAATGACATTTTCCTACACTCGGACCGTGGAACTTCTCATCCGGAAGCAATTTGATTGATTTTTGCGGGAGTCAAAAGGCTTTTGGTGAGGTTTGGAGCTCCTCAAGTGAAGAGCCTCAGAGAAATTAGGGTGAACGTTTATCGTAGGACGCCTCAAACATGGTGGGGCAGTTCCGGCCAGCGTCTTCCCACGGAAACACGTGCGTTTTTGGCGAGTTAGAGCAGCAAGCGTGTAGACGACGCCGTGCTATGGTACGGTACGGCGATACGTCACTTTCTTTTCCAGAGGCCTCCTCCTTTTGAAAAGCCCCATTCGGCATCCCTCGAGGGCTGATATCGAACGAAAGCAACGGACACGTTTAGCGGTGTTACCATTATCTATTGCCTACGAGCGGTGCGAGAGTCCAGCATTGCACGTACGAGGTAGGGAGGATCCTCGTGTCGCAGTCCGTGCCGCACACACGACCCGTTGCATCAACTATTGCAACTCCGACACCAACCATTGCCCTATCCCCCAATCACGCAGTGGTCGTTACCGTCCTGAAACCGTCCCTTTTCTTCATTCGTCGTCGACCTTTCGCCTCGGAAGTCCCGCGAGGATCCAGGAGCGCTCCCATGAACCACGTTCGGGAATTCGTTTCCCTGTTACGTCGAAGCAAATGCTATCGATTGGTGCGTGATGACGCCTCGATATTTCGCCCTTTTCTCACGGTGCCGGGGGGCGTTTAGAGTCAACACACCACGAAGTGATACGCCGGCACTTGGAAGCTTGGTCGATTCATGTTTTCTTTTTTCGCGGATCGCATTGGCCGTATACTGATCCCTGCGGCATACTCCGGACATCTTCGGACCCCAGCATGCGTATCCCTGACATATGACGTAGTACGTGGCCGGCATGATGCACGCAGCGAGATGTTGCCCAGGTGCGAGATGTGTGTGACGTACGTAGGTCGGGTGCATAGCGCAAGTATCACCCAACCACACGCAAGACGAAGTAGAGGGGCCTACGATGGCAAGTGGTTATCAACGTCAGTGATCTGTATAATCAATGCGTCGAATTATTTTCTCTGCATCCACCGATCGCTGGGTTCGAGTCCAGCTTTCTCCACACTGCCAGCGCCCTGAACCCCAGGGTAGGGAAAAGGCATCCGACCCTCCCAAGGACAAGACAGTCGATGAAATTGCCCGAGGCGAGAAGTGGAGGAACAACAAAACGACAAAAAAATGTCCCCTTAGAGCCCATATTTACGGGGAACTTGAGTTGGAAATGAAATTTTGGTTTCCATGAATTTTAATTTGATTTCAAACAGAAAACGTGTGCTGGGTCCTATGGGGGAACGGCATACTAGTTGCCAATCAAAAAATAGTCCGTTATGTAAATTTATTTCCAACTGAAGTTCCCCGTTGAGATCGGCCCTAGCAAACACCTTTTCGGGCCTCTTTCGGGTGCAGACTTTTACGGAATCTCACCTATTGTCACAACAAATAAGTAAAAAGTTGACATATTACGAGGGCTGTGCACTGGCCCGGTGTGAGCGCATTCTCTCAGTGTACATACAGCACCTTATTTTGCTGGCAGTGTACGTACATTCTCAGAGCCTGGCAATGCTTGCCGGAAATTTTAATACTCTGTACGTCCGAGAAGCAGTCCATGGCATTCGGAACAAGACTTGAGCCCGTGGATAGAACCCGTTTCATCCGATTCAATAGGATTGTTCCACAGGCGCCGGAATCGCACAATGGGGAAGATTGTTTGCGACATGTTGATGGTCTTTTTAGCCGGTTACGACATCGGCACATCGGAACCCTCGCTGTCCGAAATACGTTCCATTCGGAAAGGTACAAGTGCTGTCCATCGAAGAAGCCGGTTCATCCGATTCAGTAGCACTATTCCGCAGCCGCTGGAATCGTACGATAGGGGAGATTTTCTTGCGGCATATTTAGAACGTCTCAAAGCGATTGATACATCGGCACAAAACAAGGGCTGCCGATCGAAGCAGGGCACAACATCGGCACTCGATCAATGGGCTACGTACACACTCAATCGAACGTTCGACCTATATTCATAGACAGCGCCGCAGAAAACATACTACCCAGAGACGGGAGGCGAGGGAGGTCTCCCAACAAACAAAGACCAAAAACAAAAGTGCATCAAGTTCGAAGCCGCAACTCCACAAAAACATACCAGCGCGGCAAGTGCTTCGATGTCGATGCTCGTAGCTGCACAGTCAGCGTTTTATGACGCAGCATCACGAGCACACACAAAAAAGGACACTTGAGTGTACTGATGAAGCTGGGTACAAAGGAGGATTCAAAAGGTGAAGACGACAACAACAACAACAACAACAACAACAGCAACAACAACAACAACAACAACAACAACAACAACCACAACAACAACAACAACAGCAACAACAACAACAACAGCAACAACAATCGGTCTTCGTGGACAGAACAAGACCGCGTCGGTACACATGTGGACTCCCTGCCAAAAACGGCCTTCTTGCACCACTGGTTAGCTTCGGACTCGCTGCAGCCTGAAGATATGTCAAGAAAGTCTGCCCGACAGGGCAAATTGTTTCGACATCGGGCGCATCGCTACACGGCGCTCTTCTCACCACCAAGATGGGTTTTATAGGGAGGAGGTCTCCCTCTCAATTTTTTATTGTCGATGAGGTACATTTCTCGTCGAAAAGTGATCGGGCGCCATCATCCCGCCAGGCACTAAAAACAAATCCGTCTGTATAAGCACTCTCAAAAGCGTACTTCAGGGACCAGCCGAGACCTACTTGTTGGATGCAGTGAACGAAAAACACACACACACATTTAGACGGTTTGTCGGTGGTGTGTACTTGCTCGCAAGGTTTTCAAAAGCCGATCACTTGGCCTCCAAACTACCAACCGGACTTGGTTCCGCAGCCAAAACACCTCGGTATCACGGACCAGGTACGCATCAAGCTGGGGTACTGCTTGTTATCTGTCATCCGAACCACCTCCAAAACCGCCTCCAACCCTGGGGCTAAAACACGCTCAGTGCGGAGTTCATAAATGTCGATACTATACCCGCAACAGTATATACTTTTTTATTTCCTTTTTTATCATCACTTTTACCTTCCAGCCTAGTTCGTAGAAGGTGTTACCCTCGACGCCCTTCTGGACAAGCCGTGGTCACAGGTAGCGTCTACCCTTCCCGCCCCCGGTACGTGCCTTTATTTTTTATCGTGCATACGGTTCAGCATTCCCACCGCTCGTCGATTTTCATCAAATTTTAGCTAACTCACCGTCTCGCGCTTTCCGCTAATCAATCTCTTTTATAAAAGAAAAAGCCCCTTGAGCATGCCCTCGGTGAGACTTGAACCCACGAAATTGATCTTGATAGGCCCGCGGACTACCTACCAAGCCACCGGGGACGCCGGGTACTGCAGCTGAAAAAAGTAAACGGAATACACATGACGTACTTGGTGCCAGGTGTATACATTTCGAAAAAAACTGCAGGGCCTTTTCAATTCCGGCTGAAGGGACCCCTGAACCCTTTTATTGCGGGGGGACCAGAAGTTAATAGGACCTACGGTACACACAAACACCTTTATATTTCGCTATTTTTATCAACAATATTTGGTCCTATTTACTATGGCTCCCCGTTATAGGACCCCAGTCCCGTTTTGTGGATAAACTACTTGTACTTTGAGGCCCCGGTGGCTTGGTAGGTAGTCCGCGGGCCTATCAAGATCAATTTCGTGGGTTCGAATCAAAGTCTCACCGAGTGCATGCTCAGGGGCTTTTTCTTGCATAAAATAAATTGACTAGCGGAAAGAGCGAGAGCGCGAGTTAGCTACATGCGATGAGAACCCACGAGAAGGGGGAATGCTGAGCCCTATGCGCGACAAAAAATAAAGGCACGTACCGGGGGGGAGAAGGGTAGGCACCTCTGACCACGGCTTGTCCAGAAGGCCGTCGGGGATAAAAACCTCCTACGAGTTAGGCTGGAAAGTGAAAATGATGATGAAAAAACGTGGAAAAAATGTGTGACGGCACTACTACTAAAATGGTTGACGTCCTTAATTCACGAAGTACCGCCATGCTCTTGACTCTTACCCGCGGTGGAAAAGCTGACCCCTGTCCTCCTCCCCTGGCATGCTACTGCTTTCGAACACGAACCCTGTTCCGTGCTGCCTCTCATTTCTTTCTAGCGAGCAAGGGTTTCCCGCCAAAAAGGCATGTACCACCGTCCGCCGCCCCCAGAAACAAAAGCTCCCGCCGAGTTTTTACACTCCAGAAGGAAACAATGGGGGTGCGACTACTGGCAAAGGCACGAGTCTGTAGGTGGAAAACCGCAGGTCGGGCGCGAATACACCGCAGTAGTTTTGGTGTTGTCCCCGTTAATGCTGGGGCCATCCTGGTGAAAACCTTCATTTCGGTGGGGAGGGGAAATAAACGAGAGGAGTCGAAAGGCGCTTGGCGGGCGGGCCCTGCCGGCGGCTAAACTACGGATCCAGGCTCAGCGCGGAGGGTCCGGGGTCCGGGTGGGATCAGGTCGATGCGGGGCTGAGGGTTCAAGACGGGGTCAGGGTCGGTACGTAGGTCTACCGGTGAAATCAGCTGTCAGGCTCGTCTTAACAAAAACGTTCCTGCCGAGGACAAGGCGGGTGAAATCAAACACATTGACGCCGACGGCGCAATCGGCCACAACGCAGTGCTTGGTTCTTGGGAGGGCAGGGTAGAACTTTCGGAGTCCGGACCCCAATGGGGGGGGGGGGCGTGAGCATGATCCTACGCGCGTTGCTGTGCGGTCAACCTGCATAAAAATCGCAGACGGTTGAGGGCGAGCGCGAAGCGCACCAAGATTTATTTAGCCGATAACTTCTGATAGTCTGCATCCGAAGCATAAGGAACGGTCTCTACCCAAGCGCTCAACACGAGGTTACTTTCGTGCTTCGGGTCAGAGAGGTATTCTGTAAAAGTCCTGAAAAGAGCTCTTCTACGCTTCGGAAATTCAACAGACGAGGGCAGGGGGGTGTACTCGATAGGAGAGATGTACTCGATCTGATGCATGGCCGTAGTCGTATGACCATAATAGGGGAGGGGGGGGGGGGGGGTGTACTCATTTGTTTCCCGCCTTAGTCCTTTGACAATTGACCACGCCTCCCTTCCGAGAAGGAGCACCGTTCCTCCTCCTAAGAGACAGAGAT
>JBBMHQ010069887.1:0-13157 GCA_037834295.1 Postelsia palmaeformis
ACCGTAGTGGGGAGGAGGGAGAAGAGCCTACTTAGTGACCCCGGATCTGAGTTACGACTGAAGAGGGAGAGAGAGAACAAGAGCGAAGATAATGAATGGGATGAGAAAAAAAAAAAAAAAAATGACGATCGAGGTGGTCCAGGGTATTGAGGGGACGCTAAAAAGTATGCGTCCTCAAAAGTATGCGCTCGTAGGCGTTTTGGCAACATATGCAGACGACTTGAATGTAGATTATGGGATTTGCAACCAAGATCCTAAAATCCAAAGTTCTTATGCTCCATTTTCGGTCCAAAAACGTACCATTAATACAGTAGTAGTACCCATCATGGGAACGTTGTTTTTTCTCGCAACATATATTTTTTAGACGAAAATCACACACGAAACGAAAGCGATTTTGGGAGTTTTTTGTGCCACTCGCTCGCAACTTCGAGTGCACAAAAACATCTCGTGAGCTTCATTTCTGACCGCCTATGACTGTTGTCTGGCGCACCGACGCCTGGACACATCCCATCAGGAGCATATCGCAATCATGCGGGCTGTATTTTTCCGCGAGGAACTGTAGCTAGCTGTCGCAAGTGAAGTGCAAACAAACGTTCAATTGGGAGTTGTCTCATTTTGTCCACCCCATCAAATTTCGACCAAATTCCGACGACGGCAGCGCCTCGACAAAGAAGTCGAGGTGCAGGTTTCTGTCAGGAACCTGCGGAAGGGTTATCTAGAGAGAAGCACAACACCTGATGTGAGGATTCTCTCGGGGCAAGACCGCTCTCTGCTTACTGTAGGCACGAACCAGCCGGAGTTCTGAACGCAGCATGTTAAAATAGCGATATCTGAACGCACGTGAGATTAGAGACCCGAGGATCAGGAAACGCTTGGGTGCTATTTATAGCATGGCCTTAGGGATAATAAAAATGATAATTCGAGCAAAAGCGATTAATCAACTACATTTTAGAACGATTCGTATGCGCTATCTAATCGGAAAACGATGCGTCCCGATGAAAGGGTCATACCTGGTAAACCTCAAAAACTTATTATACGGACACGAGGTAGTCCGTGAGTGCGTGTAGCACGCGCTATCGAACGTATCCCTTCTTTTAATCCCACCAAGCTTGCAACGACGAGTTGTTGATGTTTTTATCGATCTCACGAGTTTTTTTCCCAAATATATTCCAGATTCCAATATTTGCTCTCGTCACGCCCTGTTGGTCTCGTACGACGCAAACGAAAAAAAAACGCGTACACGTACACGTACCACCAATACTACTACTGTCGGTAAGCGGGTTGTTGTGCAAGCGATATTATTAGTTCCGCCGGTTATGCGGCCACGTGGGAGAGAGGACACGTGAAACAAACAAAACACGTCATGTTAGATCATTTTCCAGTTTTCATCATTATTGGTGGATGGCAGCTGCATCACCCCTGCTGTGCTACTCTACTATTGTGTGTGCTGGTCCCGCGGTTTGCTCTTCTTCTGTGAAACGAGCAGCGGTCTTTTTATTTGCACGCAGTTGGTGTACCATAACCTTTCGCACTTCGAACCCACCTCGTACTGCTACCGTGGTAAAGTATGTAACACCTCGTATCATATGACAATATCATATATGAATTTCGAAAGAGCAAGACCACGCGGACAGCTGGAAGCAAGCCTAGTCCACGCGGTCCATATCATGCGGCTTCAACTAACAGCACCTCCTTTTACCAATAGCAACAAGCCAGCGGCGGCTGCGTGCGTTTCATTCCCCATTTTATTCCGCACCATTTTTAGCTACCGTGCGTGTCCGACCCGAACGGAGAGAAGAACCAACCGAAAAGGCCAAATCAAAAGGCAATTAATACACGCGTGCCTTCAGCTATAAGAGACGCGTGTTTACAGTCAAGTCGAGCTTCCTTTCGGCTGCCCGTGCCTCCCCTCCGTTTTATTGGCGATTCAACAAGCCGGGCGGGTCGTGGCAGCTTACTTCGCCTTGACGGGAGGGCACGAGCGGCATGGCACGACCTGGTCAAAATGCCGTACGCCCATTGCAAAACCTAACGACACGTTCGCGAGCAGAGGACCCACAGGGGGGCCAACCGAAGGAGCACAAAATGTTGAGGGAACCAGAACCACACTTCCTTCTCTTGATCGGCAAAAGCCATTTCAAAAATGGAAACCCAAAAGCAAAAGCGAACAGCTCCCGCTGCATCCAAAGACCACAGGCGGCTCGGCTCAGGGTCGATCACGCGCAGCTACCCCCATGCAGCGCCCCGAAATGCTTCCTTAGTTGACGAGGGATGAGCGGCGCATATAGACAAACACCATCCAATCTCCACGGCAAATGGCCACACACCCCGCCTAAAACAAAAAAAACGAGTAAGCGTAAGCTCAGGTGCATTTTAAAAACTTATCCCGTGTAGGGGAAAGCGCCGCCGTTGAGAACGGACTGCGTTGCGATGCCGCCGATGGCCATCATAGCCAGCCGGCAGTGCTGGATTTCGCTCAATTCGAATCGTTCCTTCTTGCTGGGGTTGGAGGTGAGGTTGAACGGGTCCATCCCAAAGTCTCCTGGGGAAAGCAACGCGTCCGGGGCACAGATAGACACAGACAGAGGTCGTGTGTAGGGCGGCAAGGCAGAGGTCAGCGTATGATGCAGCAGGTGCGTCTTGGTGCTGGTCTCCCATTTAGCTGATCACTTGCTGCTTTAGTTCATCTATATATGTAGCTGGTCACGGAAAGGAACAAGGATTTGGCAAGTAGGTAGGATACCATACGAACACTCCACACCTCGAACACATCACAGTCTAGATCATCTACAGATAGATCATCTACAGATAGATCATCTGCAGATAGATCATTTAGATCAGATTATAGAGTTTCAAGTTATGAGGTGTTGGTGCAGGATCTGTGTTGAACAGGTGCAACCCTAGCTGAACACGTCTCAAGAGTAGAGCAGATTGTATCACTCCCACCAGGAACCATACTAGTATTATAGTTTCTTCAAATGAGGGGCGCAGTCGGAACGACGACCACGGCGCGTGGGCAAATGGAACTCTTATTAAGCAGTGAAACCCCCCCAGACCACTGTCAAGGCTGCAAACACTGCCCAGGTTTTCCACACGGCTCGATGCTGCCACGACAACACATCATCCACGCACTGTGGTGTTCCTCGACAAAACGAACGATAAGTGCGTCCTATACATAGCAGCGAACATCAGTACGAGCAGGAAGTACGCCATTGTGTAGCCCTTGCAGTTGACCCTTGCACTCGGTCCGCTACGCCGCGCAAGGGAACGAGCAACAAGCGGATACTCAATTGTCGATCGCAGCCATTGAAACGACTGTCGTGAACCTTGATGTTCCACTGACACCTTCGGGGGTTCAGAGGGGAAACACGCCCAACCACACTGTCAGATTTAGCCGACGGAGGATATCATACGGGCCCAAACCCACTGAAACCAACCCTAATGCAAGGAGCTGTACGGCACAAACGCAGCATGACGGTACAACGATACTCGCACTGCTACGCGCTGACACTATTAATGAACGACTGGAAACGCCGAATTCGTCACTGTTTTTTTCTAATAGCTGGGTTAGGGTTACAAACTTTACGTAATAATATGAATGAACTTCGGGTTGACTCGAGCGCCGGTGGCGAACGATGTCACAACCCAACGACAGCCCCAAGTCGCCTGAGCGAGCATGCCTGCCCGAAACACCATCGATAGCAACCGCAACCGCTGTAAAAAAATGCACGGCTTTCCCGTCTACCCGTCCTAAGCACGCCACGTCTATTAGCAGCGCTCGGGGTCGTCTTGCAGAAAAACTAGCAGAATCAATAGTAACTATTCATAGTGCAACACCTACGACAGGGTTGTGTATACCCCGACTTATATCATGACAAAATCATAGTGCTGGCAGGTTCCATCATCACCCTCGAGCCAGACAAACATATGTATGTCAGCGACGCATATACCGGTATAATTTCAACACTGGTAGGCTGCTGCACGAATTAAAAAGAAAACTTCGGCCAAGTGGTCCAACAGACCATTGAATAAACGATACCAGGTACCTGGTAGCTACTCTAGTGCATCGATCAATCGGCGCGCCTGTCACGCTTCGCGCAGTGGAGTAGATACAAGTACATCGACAGCACGTCTGCTTCTAATACGCATTGTAGCAACGTTTATTAGAGCAATCTAGATGTGGACATTTCCGAAATAGACACGCCTGCATCTACATTCACGTCTGAAAAGTAGCATACGAAGTATCTCATCTATTCTCACGTCTGTAACAGTAATATTATAGTATGACGAGGGAAATCGTAAATACGTGAGTACCGAATGTACCCGTAATGTACCAGGTACCGGTATATACCACTGTGTCCCGAGGGTTAGTATACCTCGTGCCAGTATAATATAAATACCAACACAACATAATGCCCTTGTAGCTGGGGACAGCGTGGTACTGCTCGACTATACTCTTTTGTACATGAATAAATGGTATATACCGGTTAGGCGTGGCAAGGAAGCAACAAAAGCGGGCTTACCCGGGGCGCGGCCAGATCCGCTTGCTGCTCCGAAAACCGCGGCTCCTCCGACCATCTCAAGGAAAAACGCGGCGAGGAGCATTATGGTCATGTTGCCCGAGGCCACCATGGGGTCGTGCGCACCGACGGATTGGCTGATAGCGGCGTACTGTGCCCCGGGGAACCTAAGCCCCTGGTCCACCAAGATCCAGCCCACCACTGCAGTCACGAAGACAGCGGTAACGGCAGCGGTAGCAGTAGCAGCCGCAGTATTCACAGGAAACGAAAGGCAAAGCACGACGCCAGCAGGTAGCACACGTAAAACGAACAGAGAATGATGTCAGCAGGGGTCGATGCAGGCGAACTTCACAGCTTAGGGTTAGGGTTGCATAACTACGGAAGTACCAGGTAAAACCCTAACTCTAACCCTAACCCTAACCCTAACCCTAAGCAATAATAATACTGCTTTGTAGATGGGTATGTTGCAGCGGCGTGCTTGACCGCAGCCCAGGCACGAGCTTGTCGAGGGCGGAGAGGGCAACAAGAAAATAAACGTTTCAGCACACGGCAAGAGACACCTACCTTCGTAACGCGCAGGTGTACCAATCGCAGCAACTGCTTTTAATAGCTGATAGCTGCTACCCATCGCGTGAAGCCGCTGTACAGGTATGTGGGTACCCGTAGAGCTCAAATGTGTGATGTGCTTGGCACGTTGGTTCCTAATAAAAGCAGGCAACCGAGACACAACCAGGGCTTCCTTTTGGGTTTCCTTCCGGACTTTTTTTTTGCAATTGTTTTCATCTACCACTTTTACTGTCCAGCTAAACTCGTACCTGGTACAGTACAAGATTTGACTTTCAGCGACCTTGTGGACGAGCCGTGGTCACAGATGTCATTCCTTCTTCCCCCCGGCGTGTGCCTTCATTTTACTCGCGAATAGAGTTCAACATTCCCACTGCTCGTCGATGTTGCTGAACTCAGGCTCTCGCGTTTTCCGCCAATCATTCATTATCCAAGAAATGTCCCCACGAATATGCATTCGGTACGACTCGAACCCACGAAATTGAATGTAGTAGGCACGCGCACAATCTACCAGGGTCACTCGATGACGCCGGCTGACATGCTGCGGTTGAGGAGGACTATTTTCATAGCTTAAAAAACTTTGCGTCAGACTTGGATGCTTGCACCAATGCAAAAAAGGCCCCCATGCTACCTCTCGAACTTTCAACTATTAATAGCAAATATTACGGGGGCATACTGTAGTAAATAGAACCAAATATTGATAGACTAAAGGAGGAAAATGTAGCCTTTTCTGTGTACCGTACGTCCTATTGACTATGGTCCCCAGTATAGGCGTGTGTTCAGTTTTGAGAGGGCTTTTAGGAACCACTCCAAACTTTTTATGTATTGTGCTTTTTTTACTATTTGGAGTACGCAAGCGTTTCTTCTAATATAACAGGTACTGACACTACTAATACTATTATAACAGGTACTGACACTACTACTACTATTATAACAGGTACTGACACTACTAATACTATTACTATTGTAGTGTTGATTCGCCATGAAGTTACTGCTGTAGGCGGCAACGCCGACCAATCACATATTGATTGCCTCTAAACCAATAAAGCAACCAAGCAAGCCTCTAACCCTAACCATGGAAAAAGAAAGGCGCCCTAAACAAGGTAGACGTACGGCCTAGGTGATGCAGAATGGCCAAAATACAGGTAATAGCTCTATGGAAAGTAAACACACCAAGGCGTACGCTTTTGTGGATTGAATTGAATGTGTTGCTTATTTTGGAGTTGCGACGCTTTCCGTCGGCAGTTTTTCACAGGCAATATGTATCACTAGAAATAGTGAAGCTGCAGCCAAAAAGACAGATTGTGCATACAATGCTGTACAACTAGGGGAAAAAATGTACCATGTCAGTACCTTGTACGTACCTAAATAACAGTACAATGGCCGGCGAAGCTCCTGGATCTCGATACTTTTCCTACAGTATTTGGTACCACTACGTGAAAAATATGCTAGCGAAGCTTTTTTTTGTGCGGGACATTTTTGGGGGGTTGCTCACACTGTTTTTTTTTGCTCTGCAAGTTATTGTTATTGAATAGTTTTTGCCCAGTAAACCCAGGAAATCGGGCCGGCTCTTCTCGGAATGAGCCTGACCACTCTTGGAAGAGGTACCCAGATCAGTGTTCTGCTTCTCGAGGGTCCGCTGTTGAAAAACAATCGGACTCGCCGATGTTTTTTCCACTGTCTAGTCGAAAAAGTGGCAGTTGGACAAAATGGGGGCGGTCTGTTTGATCATTTTTTTGAAGCAAGAAAAAAGAAAAATGGTACCGTAGTCCGGACCGGAATATAGCCTCAACTCTCGAGAGGCGGAAAACAGTCATCGTTCGGAGAAGAACCGGCTCCATTTTCTGGCTTTGCTGGGAAAAAACGAACTTGAGGGGAACAAAGTATTTCGTTGTAATCCCCAACACAATCCCGAAATAAGAAACGACCCAAGCGCTATGCTCGTGACGTCGTTTCGGAATTTTCAGAGCTTACAGTACTATGTTCCGGTATATACAGTATAAAAATAGAGACACCGGCTCTCCTGACCTCCCGTGGCCGTGCGCGCGACTGTGCCACACGGCTCCCCGCTCAGAATAGCTCTCCATACTTACATATCCCCCGCGACAGAAGAGGCGCCACCAACTCCCAGCGAAAGGTAACCTTCCGGGGATGGTTGTTACAGTCCCCGTAAGGGGGGGTTCGAGTAATTCAGGAGGCGTTTTCACCCTATTTTCACTTTCTTGTCCCCTGTTTTGGGTGTGCTTTCCTTTGTTGAAAGGAAATGTTGAGGCACGTTATGGTATCAATATGAATACCCAAGCCGGTTTAAAAAAATTGGAGAACATAGCGGTAAACCCCATCCCTACCCTATATAATCCTAACCCAGGTACCCACGGGTATTGCGTCCAATCGGCGAAAAGTACGGTGTTCACAAAGGGTTTGGCAAGTATTGAGGGTGACCGTGCGCTGTACCGGCAATATCATGCATGCTTCACGCGTTGTGTACAACTCCTTGGGTCGTTGAGGACCCCCTACATGCAACAAACACCCCCTTGCAACCTGGTGACCTCGTGCAACACCTTTTGTCCCATTCAAAGCTTGCACGTCGGCCCATGCCCAACCCAACCCCAACCACAGACCTGTGGGTTAGGGTTAGGGTTAGGGTTAGGTTTAATTTCGATGGCGTTACTCAGAAAAAAAGGACGGCCGAAAGGACAGCCTTCATCACCGCGACACTTATCTTAGTGGTGGTGTCAATACAGCAAAAAAAAATCCAAAGGTGTTGTTGCCTCTATCAACAAAAATCTATGCTGGGCCTCTCTGGATTGTTGTACAGTAATAGTAGTAGTTCTGACACCATCAATGAACAAGGTAAGGTAATCTTCTGTTCATTAGCCTACTGTAGCAGCGATGGTGTCGGTGATCGATGGTGTCATTCGTGCACGTGGATAGGGGGGGGCGGCGATTCTCGAACATAATCAAAATACGCAGTCCTCGCTTTCTTGTCGGTGATAACGCTATAACTCTGATACGTAGGCATCGCTGTTAGCCCAAGTCTATTTGGAAAGATGGGTATTCGATGTTTCCACGTTTTCCTTCTCCACTCTGCCATATCCTATCAGAGTACTATTAATATTAATAGTTTTAACCCTGATACCAGGCTCTAATGCTAGGAACATACTCTCAATTCTAAAAAGAGGTTATCAGCGGCACCTCCAGCTCGTACAATACGACTCAATACGACTGGTGCAAAAACACCACACACCGGGCGGAGCTCACGCAGCTTACGATCAATCACGCAGAATACTGCGACGGTATCCTAAGAACACAGCCAAAAGCACCACTGAGAGGGGCTGCTCTGGTGCTCCATACCTTGTAGAGAATCCGACTTACAAACAAATCACCGCTCACCCAAAAAACATCCGAGCTAATAATAGTAATCGTGGGTGCTCAAGTACTCCATTACTACAGCCGTGCGGTCTAGTGCGGTAGAGGTGCTTCTCCGACAACCGAATCACCGCTCACCCGCGAGCTGCGCGACGCGGCCGTGTTTAAGCTCAGACTCGCGCATCCAGTACAGCGTGTCCACAGGCGACTTGGTCGCATCCACTCCCTCCTCGCGCATCACTGCGGCCCCGGGCACGATAAACTGCCCACACGGGAGAAAAACAGAATATTCGGTAAGTTAGCTGGAGTGAACCAAGGTGAAGGTGAAAGCGAAGGTGATGTTACAACGGCAGAGTGTGGTGTGTGTGCTTTTCACGTGGGAGCACGAAGCCGGTATCATCGAAGTAAGTGCACTTGACCAGCAACAGCAATAGCCCAACAGCAACTTACAGCTGGCATACCGGTACCTACTAACCTAGTCTAGAGTAAGTGATAAAGACACAGGTGAAATATGTGAAACAGCCGTTAAGCTGCCCACAGGGAGTGAGAGAGATCTGCCCACAGCACAATGGCGACAAGAACTAAAGATGGGTGTACAACACAGCAGTGGTGGTGCTATCAACACCCTCCGGTAGAGTCCCAACAGTGAGCACGCCGTACAAGCAGTAAGCACACATGCAGAGCAATGTTAGTAGCACGCATCATGCGTGTCGTGCAAGTCTTGGCGTTATGCCATCTATCACCTACCATGTATCCATGATGGTCCCCTCTGAGCTCATTCATACGCTGCTACAGTTTGTGGTAGCTACGTACCTACCTGGTACAACCTACCTGGTACCTACAGTAGATTTGGGGTACGAAGCGCTCGTCGGTTAGCACGATTTTATACGTCCAAAATTGATATGAGCCCCCCCAGGAGCCAGCCGGAGCCATTTATCATCATTACGTGGGGCTACGCTGTGTACGGTACGCGACACACTGAGGATACACACAATACTCGTAGGTCAATAAATAGTCAATAATCGTGAATCATCAATCATCAATAATGACCAAGCGACGGGTCGAAGAGTACTCTATAGAGACGATTGACGTCGCCATGGGCAAGGTTGAGGCCGCGAGTCGGGTATAGATTATTTTCCCCTCCCCCATTTTTCAAACTTTTAGCAATGCTGGCGTACCTGGTGGATTCCAGAGCCTTCTTTTGCCCTAATCGCGGCAATTGCAACAATATTTGAATATAGAAAATAGGTTTAGAGTTACGGAAGGAAAGGGTGTTTTTGTACTATTTACACGGCAGATTGAAGTAAGGACGTACCAGGACCAGGTACCAGGTATATATCTTGTTTTTTCAACTATAAAAACATACTGTTATAATACAGCACAATCTTTTTTAATGTGGAAAACGCTCGCAACAACGATGCCAAAAAAAACTTATACATAACATATACGAGTAGAGGGATTCCACCACCGTAAGGAGGCGTTTCCACCAGGTGTCAGCAAAAAAAACTCGCACCCGCGAAAAAATGCAAACCGCAGATTTCGAGAACTGCCCAGAACCTCGTATACATACTATGTAATACCAGGTATCCCTGTCAAAACGCGCGCCGTCTATTACTATGAATAGTGCGGAATAAACAGCCATAATCTTGTAGCCCACGCACCTACGGGAGTTTTCACCAAAATTATATTAATAATGTCATAATGAATTGAAAAACAGAGCTGTGTGGCTTGAGTTCGGTGCATTTGCCCGAACAAAATGCGGAGGTTGCGAAAAAAAGGCGGACCCGTTTCAAAACCACGTGAGGTTCGGGGATGGCTTGCCCACAACACAACAGATTGATCTCAAGCCGCGAAACAGAACACCGCCCTGGTATATTTAGAGCTCGTCCTCTATGATTATATGGTGTGAGAAGGGAGGGTTGCGCTGATAATGTCCGCCGTTAGTAGGCAGAAGTTGTCGAATCGCTGTTTTGGTTTGTACTGGTTCGGGCTTTATATTTTGTCAGAAAAGCGCAGTATTGATACACCCCATGGTAAACACCTTTCCACGGACCTGCAGCTCCAAACGGTGGACACAAGCAGTTAGGGAAACTCGTCGGCTGGAGTGATGGAACGTGATAGCATATCAGCGTCACATCCTCGTCACATGTGGAACATGTAGAGAGTATCTCGATGCTGTGTGGCCTCGCTTTTGGCATAGGTTGGAATGTACGTTTGGAACGCTGTGCGTTTCCTGTTTTACCACGTCGTGCGTGGGACTGTCAACAGGAGAATACTTTCGAGAAGCATGTGGCTCGATTTTCAACACAAAGTCTCGGAGGTATACCCGTACTAAAACACGCCCCCGGTACCTTGTAAAAGTCTTCCTGCTCTAACCCGCGGCCTGACGATATCAACATGGTGGGTGCTGGATGGCGGTATGCTAGCTTCGTTGTCATAAGATGTGAGAGTTGCTGCTGTTAACCTCTGTAATATACATGTGTGCATGCAGCAGTACCTTACACCTCCGAATACCTGGCCATGTTTGCGACTACCCGTACCCAGCAGAGTCTCACCAACCGCTCTGCCCACTACCTGGTACATGATGCCCTCCAGCTGTCACTTGTCACACCAGAGGCAGGCAACACTTTACCGGTACATAGTGGGACTCTATCGAACATCATGTTTCGTCCATTTGTGTTACAACAAGACATACCACTATTAATACTGCTGTACAAGGTGAGCACCACGAGGCAAACGCCCTGATTGCGTGGCACGAAATTTCGGGAATTCCCCTCCCCTACAGCAGTACTACTGCTGTATGTAGTAAGACAGGTAGTTCGACGATAGTTAATATGAGTATGAACAGCCCCGTGAAAACGAGTACCAGGTAGTACCGCAGAAGTGCCTTTTAACTACCAGGTATCTACTAATAGGACTGTTAAGGGCGCACTCCTATTGTGGGGACAAAGCATTTCGAATGAATCTCTCATTTAGGCTTAGTACACAGCAGCACGAAAAAACTGTTATAGCTCATAGCTCGCTAAAGCAGCAACAGCAGTGGGTGCAGAGTAAAGGGCGACACGCCCCTAAAGTCAAGTGCATGCATGGTGCAACAAGCCCAATGTACCCAACACAACCGCCCGCTGGGTGTATTCAATACCTGGTAGTCTATACAAGTATAGCCTACGTAGCATACATACCTGTTAATGATGTACACGTATGACACCCATATATATGCTGGTCTATGGTAGGCTTGAGCTATCTTATATCAAATGTGAAGGTACGATACGGCATCACCAGGTATACTCGTACTAATAATACTACATTAGTAGGTGTACTCGTGAGGCTGTTTGGTTCTCTGGTGGGGAATGTGGCCTGGTGGGGAATGTGGCAACAGGAAAGACGTTGCAAGTACAGCATACGCACTCTCAGCATGCCGTCCTTCAAAGCCCTGCGAGTACCGCGGCGCAGTTACCAAAGGAGGCAAGAAGTTGGCTTGCGATAGGTATGTACCAACGGCACCAGTGCAGCAGTAGCGACGTTGCGCCTTCAATGAAACCCTACCATACTTGCACATCTTCTGCCTCGAGGCCATGCTTCTAAATACGTACGTACCGGTACCAGGTACCAGGTATTCTATTTAATAGTACGTACACTTGGGTGCTGCTGTACTGCTATTATGATTGATAAGGCAGCAACTGCCGTTGTCTGTAGCAAAAATGTGAGGAGACTTGTCAAGCAACGCAAAATGTGCACTGTCAAGAGTGCAGAGCCGGGGAGTTCGCATCAAAAAAGGAGGTGGGTGTCAGTCAGGCATGTGAAGGCAAAGCTGCTGCCTGTCAAGGGGTGAAGGTGCTGTCTCCTAACGTCTTTGGCCTGTGGGACACGAGTGCGTACAACAATCTTTGCGAGGACGATGCAAGAAGAGGGGTTCAAGGAAAGCTATTAATCGGGGCCCCGAACGAATATTTTAGGGGAAAACATGACGAAACGCAATTCGGATGTACCTCAAACCTGTAAGTACCTTGACAGGCTTAGAGACAAGGGCGAGCGTACCTCGCTAAAGTCGATGTCGATGGAAGAAAGGTTAAGAGGGTCGAATCCGATATCCCCAACCATGCTTCCGTCCAAGCCCTCCGGCTGCGGCATAAAGGGGATCGCCTTGCTGTTCGCCATCATGCACACAGATGACCTCGAGGGGGCCGCCGTGCGCGAAAGAGGCATAGGGGCCATAAAAGCCGAGGCACTCGCGAGGAGCGCAGTGAACGAAGCAACGGTGGCCTTCATGATATCGAGGAGTGTTTTCGTGTATTGGGGGTGCTAGAATCGACGTTAGATAGCGTAGGGTTCGAGATCAGAGGTGGGAACACGTGCAAATCCTGGCAGATCGCGGTTCAAGGTAAATAGTGTTTAGAGACATAGAGGCATGTCCCAAATGGGGGTGAATTTATATTAGTTGAAGTTTGGTAGGGTTCCAACTTTCGGCGGAACTGCGGCCGCTTCGGGGTCCTCCTAAAAAGCAAAATCCCGCCGCCCTTTGCGATTGGGTATCACTCTGTCCGTAAATTTAAGTCGCATCGCCTTTTTGTCGCCTTTTTAAAAAAAATGCCGGTCGCCCCGGTAGACTATTAATAGTGGTCAGCGAAATTCGACGCAAGTCGACGAGGGAAGAAAGTGCTGGAATCTTCTCGCGATAAAAATGCAAGGCAAGTACCGTAGTGG
>JBBMHQ010069898.1:0-13156 GCA_037834295.1 Postelsia palmaeformis
GGGTCAAGGAGGGTTTAATGTGAACTTGGGGGAAAGTTGGGGGGACGGGAGAGAGAAAGGCGACGTATACGTTTTGCCGCCGGGTCTTGTTATTTGCTAGCAGGTTGTCGCGAGGGGTGGCCTCTTTACTGGGGTGGATTGTTGCAGTCTGCCAATGAATCGATGTGCCGGCCTAAGGATGCTGTGTTTGGCGATCTCCGAAACTAACAATGTGCCGATCTCGGTCGATCTTGGTCTCGATTTCGATCATCACAAAAACGCGACCAATTCTAAGCCAATGGGTAGAATATTGGAACATATTGACGGTAGGGCCTTCGGCACGGGTCGAACATTGGCGCCGGATATAGAGACTGCTGCACTTGGGCTTGTTTGTTCTGGACGCCACAGTATTTCCCCCTTGGGTAGAGTACCATGTTTGAAAATAGCTAGTTGGTGTAAAGGTGAAGTTCTGGATGGGACGCGATCCAGGTGGCCGTTTGCTGTTTTGTTCGAAGACTTTTGGGGAAAATTGCTCCGCGACAGTGCACCGCCTCTCCCGATCACCTTGATTACGTGTACTGTCACAACGCTACGTTGCTCGACACATGTTACCACAGCTACCTGTACCGCACAAGCGTGACTTATGTTTTCGGCGTGCTTGCAACTGTTCACATCCTCCTTCGCACGGGACAGGCCGAGACTGAGGACTGTGGGAGAGCGGTCGGGTGCACCGGTTTCATGCTTGAGGTTAGTCCGGGCAAGGAAAGCAAGTGGCTTTGGTAGGTGCTACTCAAAAAGTGGTCGGTTCAAGCTTTCTTGTTGGGCGGCGCGGCGCCTGTGCTGTAGCTGGGCCAGGAGCAAGCATTGAAATGTAGGCTTGACATGCAGGGTTGGCGCGTGAAAGGGTGGAATTGCTCGTGCTACCTGTACTTTCAGTCGGCGATATTGACATCCGCTTCCTCAGCGCATCCTGCTACAGGACGTACTTTGTGCACGTAGGTCTTGCGTAACCAGCGTCTGGACAGCCAAAAGATGAGCAAAAAAAGGCGAGAAGAGGAATGGGGGCGACTTGTACCTTGAAATTACTATATCGACTACCTGGTACTGATAGCTGTGAACATCTTATGGAGGCGCATGATGGGGCGTGGATACGTTGCGGGGAGGGTCTGTTGTTAGCTGGCGTGGTGTTCGGGACCTTTTATGTACTGGCACATGATACTGCTGTACATTCTTCCCGTACAGTCTATTTCGGCGATTTGTTCGATGCTTGACCCATGCTAATCGAGCTACAGTAGGGCAAAGCTTTAGACTGCGCGGAATACGAGGACAGTGGTGGATATGAAATAAAAAAGAAGAAGAAACTAGATGTGGGGTGTGGAAAGGAAGCGGTGAGGGGCAGGGGATGGGGGGCATTCGAAGTATGTGCGGGGTTGGAAATGCACGATCTCGACATGTGAGTAGTACTGCACCGTGGTCACACCATACATACCAGAATGTACCCATACATCAGATGTTTCTGTTGTTTTCGGTGTTGTGGGGGTGTTCGTCTGTCGTGCGGTCTTTGTACAGATTTTGGCAGGCCTCGGGTTGTTCTGGCGAGCACCAAAATCCGTGATATCCGCATGTAATACCATACAGTATATATGTGTGAAGGGCAGTGCGTTAGGTGTCCTGTGATATGTCGGTGTGTTGTCTACTGTAGTTTACCCACAGGTACGGTGCTCTTGTAAGGTGTGCGGATCGGATGTGGCGCTTGGGACCACGATTAGCCTATCGAGCCACGAAAGGCGCTGCTTACTGTTGTGGCCGGGTTATAGACATGTTTTCATTTGTGTACGTGTCGTTTCTTTCGAATGTCTTCCGGAAATGTGTCAAATCACGTACATCTACGTGTGAGTTTGGGGTGACCACTGCATCACTTGTTACGACTTGAGGGTGGTGGGGGGGGGAGGTACTCATGTCGTGCGCGGGGGGGAGGGGGGGGGGAGCGTACCCATTTTTTGCTTGCCTTGCTCATTTGACCGTTAACCACGCATCTCCTCTTTGAGATAGAGCCCCGTTCCTACTACTAGTAGAGACACCTCCAACATTTACACGCTCATTACGCGGAGGGGGGGGGGTAAATGCGTTTCTCTCGCACAGCGGAACAAATGGAGGAAAAGCAGAGCAGAGGTGACGCGCGGAGTTATGAATCGAACACAATTACGCATCAAAATACAATACGAGGCAGGCAACAGCCGATGCCACGGCCGCACTACGTGTAATATATTGATTCCAGTTGTTCTGGTATCCCCTCTTCATACGGTGTTGGTATGGATCCTTTGCTTCGCTTCGGAAAGAGGAACCACTTGCCCTGTCGGTCGCAGGGCGCTTCAGGGCGAGGCAAGGCTCATCATACTCGCACCCCTCACGCGTGAGCCATCCAATATTTTTTCTGGAGGCTACTACGACAGAGGTGTACTGTAGGAGGGCCCCGCCTTCTCCTGCCACATCGTATGATGCGCCTGTGGAAGGGTATACTAACGGTGTCGGGCGTGTGCTGGCTGCAGCCTGGGCACGTAATTTATGCGGCATGGAATTATCTTCTTTTCGAAGCTTGGCGTTCGATCCGGATTGCTTATCATGAGTTGGCTTTCAGGGACAAGATTTTTTTCCCCTTGTTGTCGTACTGCGTACGATCTGCAAACGATCCACACACCGGGTAGATCATGCTCGACAGTCAGTAATTAATCATCCACTGTAGGTTTTTTACTTGCCGTCATGGAACGTTGCGCAAGACGAGTTGCCACTGATAAGCGAAGCGTACGTCATTCATGATGTGGAGGGACAACAGGCTCCATGTGGTCTTGTCTACGAGTACGGATGTAAAACACTCGCATTGATGTACTCTAGACCGCGAGCAGCACAACGCGTACTGCTCGCATGAGCCACCTCCCGAACATTACGACACGTCAGAGCTTACGGAGTTCACGAGTAGACCATCTCCTGGGTTCTCGCATCCCATAGCTGGTCCTCGATGCAGTGCTATTAATAGAACACGAAAAGTCAAGGGCAAGGAAGAGTGTCTCGCGATCCCCAAGTACGAGATTCCTGCTATACGCATGATGGCATGTTACTCTGGGGTTTACTAGTTTCTACAACTGCCAAACCTCAACCGGCACCGCCGCTCAGATTCATAGCGATACCGAGAGAACCACCAGAGCATCCTCCTCAGCTGATCTGCCAGGGAAAGGACAGCCAGGCACTATACAATAGACGGTGGACCCAAGGTTGTCCACACCAACCAAAAACCCGACTTCTCCATGGATAAACCTTCCCCAGCACGCACATGGTTTTACATATACCGCAAAACTAACCTAGGTTGGGGTAGGGTAGAACGGCACATATGCTGGGGCCGGAAGAGGTCACATGGAAAATGTCGGAGGGAATCGAACTCTCGATCTCGCGATCACCATATAGATACCCGCGACAGCCCGTAGCACTTTACTACTCTTGAAAATGACCACGCCGCACCGCCATCCCATCTTCCCCAGCTGGTTGGCCAGGGAGAGGCCGGACACGCGTCGCATCATCCACATCCCACCCGGACTACGTGTGCGCAAGAGCCGTGTCACACAGGTCTCGCCGGGCAAACGTAACCTACGAGCAGTAGATCGTGTACGAGTGGGTCTGTTTGTCCTGAAATATTTATGATACAAGATCATGAAATGTGAAATGAGACAGAGGACCTTGATCTTGCTTGACCTTCGATAATACAAAAAAGTACGGTAAATTACGAACCAAAACGTTGGTTGGGTATCGTGGAACGGGTGACTCGGATCGGCGGGCAAACATAACCATATTGTGTGTTTCTCAATGAACCTTCGTAGTATGGCGAGCATGAAATGCTCCCATGCCCCCCCCTATGCCCTATGTCTTCATGTTGGTCAAACTATCCCACGAAACCTGCGGTCCACGATCTCCAACGTACGGGTCTACCACTCCCGATTGGCTCCCCTAGTCTACTCCGGTCCCCTCCAGGTCTGTGCCACGATATAAAAATTGGAAACCCTTGGCAGTTCGCGACAAAAAGAAATGAGCTCTGGCTTGGCTTGCTAGGAGTGCGAATGTCTTGGTCCAAGGTCGCTTTCGGAGCAGTCAAATGCGCCAAAGGCGTGGTGGAGCATGAGGCAGCTTTTACAACAGCTCTGAAAGGCGGAATCACAGGTTTGAACCGTCGTACCTCACTGTTGCTGCTGCGTAGCTGTTGCAGCAGTACTGGCAGAATAAGCCTCACCTCTCGCAACAACTGCCGTGTGGTACAGCAGAAGCAGAGTTACACACCTGCGCACCAGTGCATGCAAGTAAGCCCCTCGTCCACGTACTGTCGTAGTCTTCGTTTCATGTACCAGGGATGTGTCAGCCACTGCGAGTCACTTTTAAAGCACCATGTCGCTGCTGTGTCCAACTCACGGCCAACCGACATTGCGCACACAGGACACTGCACAGGGAGTAATTATCTCAAAACGCCAGACATCCATGGTCTCGCATGCGCGAGCGAGCTGCGATCGCCCATAATAAGCTGCTTTGGCGGAATACAGCAGCCTGGCCGGTCGTTTCCAACCAGAGAGCTCAATGGTATTCAGCCTTCGGTGGTGGTACGTTCCTTCTGGTACAGTTAGCCTGGTACTCGGTATGCGATCATACTCGTTACATATACATGTAAATCGGCAGGCGCGTAGATGATTACGTGAAGGAAACATCGTCTGCCGCTGTCTGCTCTGCCTGCCCGGACCGCGCATGTCGCTGCGTCGTTTGGTCGCGACGTCGTGACCCTCTTAGTGGTGGATACCAGCGCGAACTACATGGGAGGGAACAGTGAGCTGATGGTGGGCGAGGTTGTAGATCGCTGGCGTGTATCTGGCGGAGGCGGAGACAAGCGCCTGACCGTTGTGTCCAAGTTCGGCTACGCCTCGGTAAGCGAGCAACTATTGATACCGCCCAAGCCGCTACCGTTCTACGACAAGCCTGCGCGTGTACGAGTATTAATTGCTGGTTCCATTTGCGCGTATGCGGATGAACCTGGCCGCGTCTCTTGCGCTCCCTGAATGCTGCGGGATATCGCAACAATTTCTTGAACAATCATGCCATATGCTGTATGACAGCAGCAGACAGCAGAAGCTCGAAGCGCTCCTCCAACGTGCACATAGTAGTAATGCGGGTAACCAATCTTCGGCACTTTCGTGTTACAGCATGACATGATATGACGGCATACTGCTGTTTCTTCCGTGCTGCTGTGTGAAACATGCCCTATAAGGTAAGTACACGCACATGTTATTTCGAAGTAGAAGCGTAGCACCCAATGCTGCGTTCAAACAATCACGTGCACGTACGCCCTGCTGCGAGTATGAAGAGGCGTATTGCACTTCTCGGTTCGTATACCATCTTTGGAGACATCATCGGAGCGCAATGCATCCCCTCCCCGCTCCGCCCCACTACAACGACTACAGTAGCAATAGTAATCTTAGCAGCGATCAACAATGCGCTTACAGGCTCACAACTCTGACCCCCCCTTTCTGTTCGGGACGGACTTCTAAAAACATAATATTGATGATAATAACGATAAAATGACAGGCGGGCTCCAAACTCCCGGGAGGCGCCCAGGTCGCGCCAGGCCTGTCCCACTCCTTGCACCCCGATTTCTACCGACACCAGCTGCTTGAGTCCACCTTGCGCCTGGGCAGCACCCCACTAAACGCCTACCTCGTGGAACACCCAGAGCACCACCTCGCTGTCAAGCTGGGGCTGGTGGGTGAGGACGGCGTCAGGAGCGGGGGAGTGGCCGCGGCATCCTCAGCCAGTCAAGCGCGGCTGGATGAAGCTCGCGGCTCTTTCTACGACGAAATGACGACCCTATTTCAGGCCATGGAGGGGCAAGTCGGGGGTGGCGGGGAGGACGGTGGAGGTGTCGCGTACGGAGTCAGCAGCGCGGGGTTGTCCTTGCCGACCGGTGACCCGATGCATGTGTCGTGGGAAAAGCTCGTGGGATGCGCGGAGCTGGCGGCCTCAAGAGCTGGACGAGGTCGGTGAGAGGGTTTCACACATCCGACAGATCATTTCTCTTTTCCATGATCTAGATCCTTCGGGGGGGCAGAGATATCTCTGATATTTACCAGGTATCAGATTAGAAAACAAGAGCTGTGAAATCAAGGATTTCGTCGAAACACATGATTGCAAGCTGTGGGTGGTACTACGGTTTTTACTTGGCCTCATACAGGGTACACAGTCCGTCTATAATGAAGATATAATCTGAAACTACAGGGTTCAAGAAGTGGGTGTGTCTGTACTTGGGAACGATCTGCACAGTTAATACAGATGATGTGCCGGGTGGGATATGGATGTTGCAGCTCTGGCGCAACACGTCATATCGACACAGAAGGGCATAGAGTAGATTGTCTACTGTGCCTGGCACATCGTGGTCTATCCGTTGTACGGAGGAATTGACTTTGCCGGGCACAGAAGTGCCTTTTTGGTTTGTGGCTCGATGCGGTTCACTGCTTTGTGTGCCGATGTTCGCCACGATTGTAGTGCGCTTCATGCGCCGAAGACGGCCAGCTGGTTGCCGGTTGATGGGACTATGGCCGCAATTGACGACGATGCGTCAGTTGATGGTTTTCAGCCGCTATTGGCGGGTGCCCTTGGTTGACCGTGTAACCTTCGTGGGCAGGGCCGTATGATTGTACAGGCGAGTGTTGTTTTGTTCTGACAGAAGGCTAGCGCAAATCAGACGTTACAGCTTAGTGCTATGAGATCAGTGGACGGGCGCGGTATTGCTTGCTTCGGTTTGGTCGCAGATGGCTTACATGAGCAGTATACTCCTGAGGGAAGATGCGTACAGGAAGTAAGAATGAGGCTGAGTTACCCTGGTTGAGCTATGCAAGGTCTTGTTCTTGCTGCGTTTGAAGCGGCCTGGCCGAATATATTTCTGTACTGCCATGCCAGGTAGCTTCTTTTCATGCACCTTGAGGGCTTCGAGAGTTCGAGATGCTTATAAGTTGGCTGCGTGACAACCCGCCACTGCTCTCTTCCTTGGGTGGAAGAGAGTCATCCGGAGCTTTGTCTGTTGAATAGTGTACCAGGTATGTCACGCCGAAGTAGTATTGCAAGCAGTATCATGAGGACGCTGGAGTATTCCAGGTAACGCTTTCTTTCGTGTAGCCTGAAAATAGTGCGGCTCGATGAGCCGAGGAAAAACGCCCACCCATCTACAGAACGGTGCAGCATGACAAGAATGTGACGATGTAATGTAACCACCACCTGTGTGGAAAAAAAGTCGACTACTTGTTTTCATCCGCTGCGCGTACGTACCATTACGGCTGACTAGTCTCTTGATTTTGGTTGACCTGGGTGCATGGGGGCCCCCTCCCGGCCTCTCGGCGCCGACCCCCTGGCTTTCCCCCCCCACACACATGCCCACCTTCCAGGCATTCGTTCAGCGTAATACAGATGCCCGCGAATTTACTGGAGACTACGGGGCTTGCCGCCGCTCCAGCGATGCAAAAAGGAGGATTGAAGGCGAGGATTTCTCCCTGCGAATAGCCTGTAGTACATTCCACGGTGATAAACCTGAAACCTGATCCTGGTTGGTACACAGGAGTACTGCTGTTGTCGGCGCTCCGGGTTGTTTAGTTGCAGAGGTGTGTGTGTGGTGTGGTCTTGTACGTATGGTGTAGTCGTAGGGCAAGGAGGATCCGCGCCAGGCGTCCGCGTGTGTGTAGCATATGAGGACAGTGCCTTGCGAATCCGTGTCGGGGATTCTACTTTTTTTGTGTTTGGATGCTTCAGTGTCTTAATGTCTGAATGTTGAAGGTTTGGATGCTCGAACACTTCGTCGTTAAGTCTCTCAGGAAAAACTGCTGCCAGTCCCGCTTTCGGGGACAAGCTACTCACATTTTATTTGACTGGTTTGTCCCCCAAACGGAACTGCAGTCCTAAAAGGGTTGCCTGGACGTGTGGGTGGGTGCTCAGAAGGTTCGAATCTTTGAATTTTTGAACGGGTAGGTGGTTGAATGATTGACGTTCTCGCTTTTCCTGACTAACCGTGTACGAAGTGAATGTTTAAACGCTCGGAGGCTTGCACGTTTGAACCTTTGAGCATTCTTAATTTTGAGCATTTGTACATATGGTCGTTTTGGATAGGTTGAACGTTCAAATGTTCGAATGCTTAGATATTTGAACGCTCGGATTTAGTGTGCGCCTTCTCGTGTTTCTTGGTAACCATAGTGCGTGATCGTGCAGATTCTGGAAGAGTCACTCTCCCCCGTCGTCTCCCTTCCGCCTGTCGCAGGTGATGGCATGTCACCCCCTCAGGGGCGCGACTGCGGAGGGAGAGTTCCACCTAGGCGACGACGCGCTACGAGGAGGGTTGCCGACGGACTACATGGATGTGTGCAGGTGAAATGTGGTAATGTGGCATATGGCATGTGGGTGCTGTGGTTGACAACTCCATCTCGCCGCCGATTCCGGAATATCAATGGCCCGGTGTTGTTTACTCCTAACCGTTTGACCCGGGGTCGCCCCTGCATACACATGGGTGTTTTTTCCCCGAATATTTTGGATGACTATGTCGTCGGTGTCCATTTTTCAAATTCGGCCGACCAAATGTGCTTGTCTGGAGCTAGTTTAACGATATATTCGACGTATGAGTATTGCGGGGGCTCTTATGCTGCTGATTTGGTGGCACGCCGCCTATGCGTGGTACCGTGTGCTACTACAACACGTGTATAGCGGTACACCGTTGCAAGGAGTCTTGGCCAAGGTGTGTGGAGAGCACACTTAGCGTCGGCTTGCAACCACGCTGACGTGGTGCTTTTGCTCTTCCTGATCTGGTTTTCACAGGGAAGTTCTGGAACACTTCAACCTCGAGATCCCCGAAGGACGAGAGCCGACGGAAGAGGAAGAAGAGATTCGACAGGTGACCTGCTGTTAGTCGATGCGTACTGTAGCGAGACCGGCGCAGGAATTATGTACGCACAGTCGGCTGGTCCTGTCCAGTGCCATCGTGCTATCATGCTCTTGTAGCCCAAGAAGCGACTGATTTAGAGATCGTAGCGATTTTTCAGTACTTCGTAGCTTTTTAGTGGATAAATCATAGCTGAATCAAGCACTTTTCCCCCGCAACTCTCCACCGCGACGTACTCTCGCCATGCAATCCTACATATGAACGGTTAGTCGGGGTGGACAGTTTAGCTTTCTGTGGGCGAAGGTGCGTGGTTACCGCATCCGCATTGCAGGCTGTAGCAGAGGGAGCCGGCATCGCCCGTTTTTGGCTGTATTAGATAGTGCACTAACATTGACACTGTTTTCTCATCAATATCGCCTGCGTGTATTCCACGGGGGCTCTCCTGTGCACTGGCTTGACCTAAATCGCTTTGTACAGAGTATGTGGCTCGTAAACTGCTCAAGAGAGCGGGATCGACCTTACGATCATTTTTTAATGTAGAATCGTGGCAGGCCGCCCTTGTGGAGGGCACCAACCGCTGTGAGTATTATTAGGTTGTGCTCGGAAGTGCTGTGTGCACCTCTGCGTACGGACGCGATCCCCGTGCCATGCATAACTCGTGTACATTGGAAAATTGCCGCTTCAGAGATGGGAAAACATTTGACGCGAAGAGCAAACCTTTATTTCTTCCCAAGCTCTACCACGGCAGCACAGCAGGTAGGTGATGTTTCTGCGCTCGTCATAGTATCGTAAACGAGTTGCATTTTGTTGCGGGTTGCGGGGGACCTTCAATGCCTACCTACATTATTTGTATAAACAGTGTGCGTATGATTCCCCGAGCATGACGTGTGTTTTCTTTTCTTCATGCGCAGGGGTGTCGTTTCCTCCAGCAGCTGGTTCAGGACATGAACTCCCAGCTGACGACGTTCACCTCTCAGGACCACTACGCAGCGGAGTTAGGGGCAAGTATCACTCCGATGATCAAGGACAAGTTCGAGGCTCTCGACGATCATTCTGCCGATCTCCTACAAGTAAGATAATGCTATGTATCATAATATTCACACCATATTCTGTTATTATATCATATTACACCACTTCAATGATCGTGGACAAATCCGAGGCTTTCGACGACTACTCCGCTGACCTCCTTCACGCGGAACGTGCAATCCTATCCTATCCTATCCTTTCTGATCACATACCTGGTACTCTGGTACTTGCAAATTATAACATCATACCTGGTACCATATATTACGGGGGGCCATAGTAAGTAGGACCAAATGTGGTTAGTAGAAATACCAGGTAGGTAACTATATACCAGTTTTTTGTGTGTACCGTAGGCACTATTTACTCTGATCCCCCGTCATAGTGCCATATCATATACTATTGATAGTAATATAATATCGTATCATATCACAGCAGCATATACCAGTAATATAATATCGTATCATATCACAGCAGCATATACCAGTAATATAGTATCGTATCGTATCACAGCAGGTAGCACCGCGTTAAAAAGTATCCTATTACCTGGTATATGATATGGCGTCATATCATGTCATATCGTATAACATTATACAGTACCTGGTATCATACTACGTGTCTAGAAACGAGTAACACGTCTCAGAGGCAGAAAAGGCGGTTAGTTCAACCCTCACTTCTGTGACACTTCACAACACACCCAAGCCTAACTCCATGTGGCCCGTAAAAAAACGTGCGTTCGGTTATTGGGGGAAAAAAAGCAACGATGCGAGATCGAGCTTTTCTTCGAAACTCATCTTTGCAAGCTTAGCGTGATATTTGTAGTGGCGAGAGCTTTTCCCTATCTTATACTCAGTATCTTATATCTTATAGGCATTTAATCCCATGCGCAGAATCTGCTCATGTTTCAAAACCCGGATTCCACCTTTTGACAATCTGACTTTACCAATTTGAGATGACATGCGGTGCCTTATTTTGAAAGAGGCCTCACCGTAGTTGCATGTGCCAGGTACACCTATTAATAGTACCTACCTTCATCCACCCGCGCACGTATAATACGCGCGTGTGTTTTGTGTGGTTATTTTGCATGATGATTACTTCCTCAGAAATTCTTCGAGCGCTACGGCATGATGGTGAGGTACAGCTGTGCCCAAAGGGTGCGAGATATGGTCACCACGGGCAACGGCTGTCCCAGCGGCGCACACTCCGTTCCCGACGAAGACCCGCTTCAAGTCTACGCCCTTCGCTGGCTGATGGGAAAACCTGGGGTAGGCTGCACCGTGGTGGAGATGGAGCAGGCGCAACACGTAGCGGACGCGATGACGGCTCTGCGTCAGTGATGTTCATGCGAGTCGCTTCGTCTGCCGCGCAGCAGCCAGAGAGTCAGGGGCGTGCTTCTACGCGTTACATGACATTCCTGGGAGTTCGATTGGCGCTCTTAGTGTAGCATGTCCTGCTGCTGTTGTAAAAGTTGCACGTACCGAGCGTAACGTTGGGCCGACAGTCTAGCAGCGTTTGTTCCGGTGGGCTGTAATATAGACTATTGCTGTTCCTACAAGCACACTGTGACTCATATTTTAAGTCTTGCTGTGTTCTTCGGCGGGGATAGAGTTTTTCAAGCGACAGGTCGCCCTCGTACACATGCATCTATAGATATGACAGGCAACAGCAAGGGCTCGAAACCTTACCGTGTCGCCTTGCCGTGTCGATAGTACGTGCTCTAGTGGTGCTTTGCTCAAGCAGCTGCGTGGGATACCGCCAACGACTGTAGCTATATTCGCTGTCAGACCGACGCGCACGAACGTTGGGCAGGTGTTTTATTTGGTTTTGATGAAACCCGACGTTTATCGTGGGTATGCGTGTGCCTAGTAAAAAAGTGTGCAGCAGTTGAGTGACGGCATAGTAAGATTTTCAGCCGTTGACCAACGATAAACTGATATTACACCTTGAGAGATTTCCAGGGCAGCTTGGAAGGCATCTACACATCATCATATGTTGTCTGTGAGGCGCTATTAATACATATTACTAGGCTCTTGCGTCTATTAACAGCCATGCGGACACGAACATGTCCATGAACATGACCATGAAGTTCAATGAATTGATGATGCTCAACAAGTCTTTTTTTTCTTGAAACTTTTGTTGCTCGACAAGGGAGCGATTGAGGGTGCTCCTTTCGATCTTGGAGTATTGTTCTAAGTTACACAGCTAAAGCGAGCAGTAAGCAGTGTTAGGCAATATAGTTGAGCTTCCCACACAAACAACTACTTTTTTTCAAGGTAATGCTCTTGGGAGCGCATACATCTAATCATGCTCGGGGTATGTTTCCGGGTGTTACATGTACCCAGAACTTCAGTAAATCCTGTACGACATTCACGCTCGTACCCGGAACTTCTGTAGGTTCTGTGCGACACCTATACCCGTACCCGGAATTTTGGTAGGCTCTGCACGCCCGCGAAACAATACCCGGGGTACGAGTACAATGTACCATACCCGTACCCGGCCTTTGAGTCGGGTATATATCCGAAATTATGCCGGTGCCGACTGGTCTCTCTCGTCACTCACCAACTCCAGCGAACTGCGACGTCACAAAAAACTAGGACAAGCAAACTGAGAACAGCGCTCGAATGCATTTCATCGAGGGCAAAAACAATACCTGGTAAGGTGTAGCCCGGGGTATACACCCGGTACCCGCCCGACTTGGATACGGGTATCGATACGGGTACAACATCAACCCGGAACTTCTGTGAGTTATTTGTTATTTACGGCATCACATACCCGATACCGCTGTGATTTCAGTAAGACTTCCAAAATTTCACCTGGAACTGTGAGTTCGGTAACAATCCCGAAACTCTACGCGAGATACGCAAAACCTACAGAACATTGTCTTGAATTTCTTCGCCAGTACGTGAAGTGTGCGCGCTTGAAGCACTGTTGTACGGGTGCAGTAGAGTATTAATGTTAATAGTGTGTAATGACATTATAATTATGTACCTGGTACATATTGTGCCCTCTTTCTGTTCGGATTCACAGTTAGTTCCCAATCGATCTCTGACCTTACCCCTAACACGGAACACCACCACCCCGACCGATATATGCGCAGCACCTAGGGAACAGCTTCTTTTTTTTTTTTTCTTTTTGTCCATCCCAGTTATTATCTTCGATCTTCTTCTCTCTCTCCCTCTTCAGTCGTAACTCAGATCCGGGGTCACGAAGTAGGCT
>JBBMHQ010069920.1:0-12152 GCA_037834295.1 Postelsia palmaeformis
TCTGTTCATAATTAATAACGCAGTCGTTGGTTTTGTGGATCGATATCTGTCAAGGACTCGTAATCTCGTCGCTTCAAACCAAAGATCGGATCGGCCTGCGTTTTTCTCAAGCCGATGTTGGCCACATCGGCCCCAGATTTGCTTTTTTCGGGCTTTTCCAAAAGTTGGGAACTTTTTTTTTTCTAAACGTGCCCATAGGAAGCGTATTTTAAAAAAATATGGAGCGTATCTTTAAAATTCAAACTTTTTATTGATACTTCGCTTCACCATCGGCATAGGTCCTAAGACATTTTGACTATTTATTTATTAATGTATTTTATTAATAGTACGCGGTACCACTCACAGATTGCCCAATGCTACAGTAGGCACCGCTCGTGCGTAGGGCAGGCCTAGGTACAGGTGTGGCAGAGTGCTGCAACGCTTCTGCCACCTGCGTGGGTGGATACGTCTACTGGTGATTATCGACCCTTGATCTAACGTTAGCACTGTCAAAATGCATACCAGTAGTACCTCAAAGTGCGGAGTAGTGTTTGATGTGCTGTTATGAACCACGAGATGACGCAAATTTCTGCTGCAATAGTCGTAGCGCGAAGTACGTAGTCCTTGTCGTGCCGTTATGAAAGCACTACTAATAGTTGTGTTAGCACCAGAGCCTCACCTTCCTTTCGTATCTTGACCCTGAATCACAATCGTAAACATATTGTATTTGTGGTGGTATATTGTACGGCTGTGAGCAGGTGGACTTGACGGACGCGCGCTGACGACAGCGGAGTGGATCAAGGGCATCTTCGCGCAGGGCATGGTGTACACGCGCTTGTTCGACGAGAAGCTTGGGGTCTCGCAGAAAGCTAAGGCCCTCGCGACTAAGGTGGGTGGCCTGCGCTCTTTTATTGTTCAAGGACAGTTGCAGCATAAATAATGTTGTTCATTACATCAATCACGTTATATTAGTTGTAGCTTCGTCACTAGGAGTGGCGAAATCTGGCATGACATGAATACTTTCACCGCCGCAAGGATGGTCCATCACTAATTCTAAGTAATAGGTACCCGAAAACGTGGGTACAGTTATGGCCTACAATAGGTTTGCTCCCGCCGGTGTCGTCCCGCCACCTACCGTCATACTTAAGTATATCCATCGGTCTTGTACGAGTTACTGAGGGAAAGGTCACAGCGTAAAGGCGCCAAGCTTCTGGCGCGTGTGTTTCGGTTTTGTTCAGCATGCTACTGTGTATGCCTCGCTTGCGTATCCCGCTTGGCCTGCTTGTTGCCTCGCCTGGTCGCCCGACACCAAGTTTTCCTTGCATTCCGAATGCTGGAACTATACCCGCGGGTGTATATAATACCCGTATAACTCATGAGATGGCCACGTTGTTTTGTGCTAGCAGTAGGGCTGTGACTTGGCTTACTATACGGGAAAGTCCCCGACGAGTTGTTGGTTGACTCCTATTAATTGTACAACATTGCTACGTGCAGTAGGTTGGGAAGCTGTGCGTGTTTGTATCTGGCTTGCGCGTTTCTGGCCCAACGTGTATTTTTTGTTGATGCAGATCAAGTCAGCTACAGCGGTGCTGCTGTCTTTGGCTTACTTCGCCTCCCAACTTGTGAGTACAGCAGTAAGATCATTTACAGATTGCATTTCCTTCTTTGCGAGAAAAAATTCTGTATAATTTTGGTGTCCTTGGGTGTCCCTTGGTGCAGGTGCACGAGTTAGACGAGAAGCACGACGTGAGCGGCAAGTTTGTAGCCGTGGCCATGTCCGCACACGCCAAGGCCGTCGAGGTGGACACCAAGTGAGTACGCTTGCATACGTATATCGTAGACGCATGCTTCGGACCCAGATTGTTGTTGCTCACGTTATGAGCCTTTTATTGCTACAAACATCATTCCGGATATTAATGCTTATTACAGGCATAGGTGGTTTGGATGCATTGTACTTCTACTAGGGTTAGCGCATTGCCTCAATGTACCCAATATCAGTGGTCTATTAATAGTAGACAATTGAGTACTAGTATTATGCCTTACCTGGTAAATTATGTTTAGAATCCAGGATGAAGCCCGAACCACGTATTCCCCTATGTAAAACCAGGTATCCCCCTATGTTTACTCAGCACATTTGGTCATGATCACTGTGTTCGCAAGTAATACATAATATCAGTTAGTACTATTAGTTTATACTATACTATTAGCAGGATAGATAGTGGTCCGCGGTGGCAATACAGGCTTGACTACTGAACCTCTGCAGTGGAACAGTACCTCAGAAAAAATACAGAAATTTGGCATCATAGGTATTCTATACACATAGCTGAAGCGAATGGCACACCTCATATAGGTACCCGGTACTGTTGTACCAGGTATAGTCTACCGACGAAAACAAATCATTGCGGTATTTTCCAAGCTCGTCAGTAAGCACGCAGTAGCTCGAGTAGTGTGTATTGGTATCGCTCTGCTGCGCTCGCGTTGTATAGGTCGTGGCATTGGAAGTACTTCGGACAAAAACATCGACATCCCCCGCTCCAGCAGCCCGGGCTGTGCCGTGTAGCCAATACTACTAAAATCGTCACAGTTGTACGTGTATTTTGTGGGGATTTTCCCATCTTGAGTGACCACGGGGTGAACGCCGTGGGGACTTGATTATAGTGTAGCCACCATAACAGTGCGCCCGTGCCCCACGACTCCTTGTATCTGCCGTAATCCGGACACCCATTCGTAGCATCCCTCGATCACCTATAATCACCTATCAATAGTAGCCAATCACGCAGCGGCCGATGCTGAATCGGTTTATACCATCTCTCAAGGGTTAGGGTTAGGGTTGTAACCGCTGTTGTTGAGCGCACAACATTGTCCATTTCAACGCTTGCACAGTGCTTGTGCTGCGCGGTCGCATACTGCGCTCTTGTGAGTACGGTATGACACTGTCAACACTGTCACTGTCACTGTACCGTATGGTACAGCAGTCAGTGCGTTATCGGGGGGAGGGGGTACTCGATGGGAAATATGTACTTGATATCATGTATGGCCGTCGTCGTATGACCATAGACAGATAGTCGCATCCCTACGATGCCGGGACGAAGCATATCGGGTTTTCACCGACCAGGCAGATATTGCTTGCACCAAGCGCGAAGCGCCGTGAGGTGTCTGGCGAGTCGCATGAAGGGTGAGCTGCATCCTACTAAGAACCGCTTCAGAGGCGGGTGCTCTTGCATATGGATGACAGCATCGATGAATTGATTTAATTTCTGGTGTGGCCAGTTCTCAGAGACAGCAATGGGTTTACTATGTAACTGCCTTGTGGGTGCCTCGCCATATACACACACGTGATATAATCATCCCCCTTGTGCGAAGTGAAGGTTCTCCCCGCACAAAAATGATTTCACTCGACCGCCAGCTGTGGTAACCGCCAACAAAAAAAACGGTACTCTGGCTGTCTAGCTCATGCAGTGAGAGGCGTGTTTTACAGCGTCGTCGCCAACCGACGCCAACCCAACCTACATATATAGGGGGGGGGGGGAGGCAACACTTGTGATCTGCAGTTGTTGTATAGAAGGCGCCGTTGTCTCGTACCCTGGTATGGCGGTACCATGTGGTGGTATGGTAAAGCAGTGGTGTGGTATGGCGGTACCATGTGATGCTATGGAAAAGCAGTGGTGTGGTATGGCGGTGCCATGTGATGGTATGGTAAAGCAGTGGTGTGGTATGGCGGTGGTATGGTAAAGCAGTCCGGAGTCGGACAAGTTTATGAACAAATGGTCTGTCTAACGCTGTGGACACACTATTTTTAATGCTGCTACGTAGTAGTGTAGGGCGATATAGTACAGTACTACTGCTCGTGGGAGGTAATATGGGTGACGCTATCTCTCGGGAACGAAAAGTATTAATAGTGTCAACCGTGAATGTCGAACCGGCCGATTCACTTTTGGATCGGTAGTGTATGACTGTCGACCGCTGTGCTCGTGTTCCTGCCATTCCTTCCATACGCATCGAGCGGAAGCATGGCCATCTTGTGTCATGTCATGCACATCTTGTGGTCCGACGGAGCAGCAAAGTGTGAGATTGATTTACTTTCCTTGTTTTTTCGTGTCGTGTATTTGTTGCGAAACAGGCTGGGCGTGTCTGAAGCTGCAACTAGGTGGGCACAGAAGACAAAGGAGTCCACCGACAAGGTGCGTGAATCATTCGACTTTTCACAGCATGTCGATTCAAAGGACGTTTTCTAACAAAAATAGCAACTACATATATTATTGGTATGGACGGGTGCGATAGGCATTCCTGGTTTGGTTCCCCTAGGTTTTTGTTTTTTACCATGGTACCACGGTAGCTCTTCGTGAGCGAACGACGTTGAAATTCAAGATTATGTTGCGCATTTCCATGACTTGTCATACACTGTCATACATTGTCTTTCACTGGCATTCATTGCCATAGGGTGGATAGCGTGACAATATTAGTGAAAACACTCGAAGACACGTATCATACACGTTCGCGAAGCAGCGGGTATCATTGCGTCGAAAGAGGCCGTGTACAGCACACCCCGATGCTATCGAGTAGCCTTCTGTGTGGGTGTTCATAGCATCACCGTGGGAGGTAATATCACTGGGCATTGTAAACGCGCGTCGAAGCTGCAACTTCCTCGTCTGGAGATTATAAAATGATTGTTTGTATCGTTAACCGTACATACCATATACGTAAGTGGTATCAATACCAACGTCAGAGGGTAGGAGATGAAACGCACCCGGCTCTTTCTTGGTGTGGTTTTTGCTTCGTCGTCATGATGTGGGCCATATTGTGTTCCCCTTTCTTGTCGTGACATTGCCATGCATGCTCATGATGGGTTTTTTCTAAAGGGGCTCTACACCTATCGGAAAGGCGCATGCACTGTCAAACCCCGCTCGCTGCTGCTTCCCCCATCTCATGTTGCCGATTCTGCTGCGATACAATCTGCATGTGTGCATGCTCGGACTGTGCTTGCTGCTGTTATCAGTAGTAGACACTTGAACACTGTGCTCGCTGTTGTTATCAGTAGTAGACACTTGGACACTGTGCTTGCTTTTGTCATTTGTTTTCAGTCCTAGCCCTAGTGCTTGTCGATCCTAACCCTATATCTGTCCTATTCCACTAAAAGGCGTGATTGTTGACATACATACCCGCGAAAACCTGAAGGCGTGCTGTGCTCTCTCCCCCTCCTTTTGAACGAATCTACTTATCGTACCTCCACGCTGCCGCAACATGGTATGCATGTATGTATGGCTGCACCTGCAGGCTCTCGAGAGCAACCCTAGGGTGGCCGCGGGAGTGAACCAAGCGGGCGACGCCCTCAACAAAATCGTCACTGGTGTCAGTGGCTTCGCGCAACAGGCTATGGGGCAGCCGCAACCGGAGGAGATGCCGGGGCCACGACCCGCACACCCCCAAGGAAACATCCGAACGTCTGATGCTGCCGCGCCGGCGGGTGCCTCGGATGCGCCACCGGCGAAAGACTTTTAGCTCGACGACGGCCAAACACGAGAGGAGTCTCGGCAGACCACTGCAGCAGGCTGTATGACAACACGGTTGGCCTTTGAACCGTTTATTCGCGGCCCCTAGAAAGTAGGGTCTCGACAGACCCACTCTACTCTGTTATCAAGATGGCCTATGATTTAATTTCTCTCGATCCCTGGAAACTAGAGTCTGGACGGCGACAGACCACTGCTATGTCGCAAGGTGAGGTGCCGTTGCGGCTCCTGTCGATCTGGGAAAACATTCGAGCCATCAGAAATAGGGTTTGATTCAGTTATGCTGATTTATTAATTATGCTAGCATACCAAATCAACCCCTACTCAGCCAGCCCTTGTGTTTTTGTCGGCGCCAGCGGCTTGGCGCGATAGGTTCCTCGGGGTAGTAGTTGCAGCAGCTACAGTACAGCAGTAGCCGCAGCTTCCCGCTGGAGCTCGCGAAACGTGGTGGGAGTTTCCGAGTGCCGAAGTGGGCAGTAGTCGGCGGATGATGTAAGATGATGCAAGGGAACGGCCCCAGAGCGTCGAAAGGTGGAACGTAACCATCCTCCCATGAGTTCGTTACCAAGTCATGTTCCCATTAGTATGTTGAGGTGTCGGATTTGCGCCTGGGCAGGCAGGTGACCGTCGCGGTACGTTTTTTGTTTGTTTGACGACTGTGGAAGAGCAGTCGCACCTGGACGTTTTGTTGATGAGCGAGGGAGAGAGAACGCTCTGGCCGATTTTTTCCGCGGCCTCTGAATCGGGTATTTGGTAGAGTTTGAACTTGTTGCACAGCAGCGTTTACTCTAACCGACAGTTGGTCGACATCTTTATTTTTGGTCGGTTGAGGGGAGCGCTTCCTAGGTCAAATTCCCAACCTCAACCTCAATTTTTTTTTAAACGTCATACCACCCCGTGAGCGTTGCTAAACCCCAGTTCTTTTTTTCCAGCTCGCTTGGATTGGCCAACGAGGGTTTGTAGTTAACCGGCGGGCTAGCGCCACTATTCACTATCCCCGCCGGGATTTGTTCTGTATGATCCGTATTTCGTTTGTCCATTGTGGCGAAGCCTATCTCGTGTAAATAGTTTGGTTTTGCAGCTATTTTGTTGAAGGCTTATCGGCTTGAAGTTGTCCGAGGGAGAGAAGGTCGTATGGAGACACCTAATGTGGCTTTCGGGGGACAGGGTGGCGGATGTGTTTGACCATTAATACTTCAGTTTTCGTGGGAGAAAAAGGAGCATACGTAGCTGGGTTTTTTTTCAGCACTTGTAGCTGCAGCGCCTTGTAGGAGAGCATTTCCGGCACTTGAGAGCTCAAGAGTGGTCCTGGTACCATGGCGATATCATACTCGTGGCGGTGTACGAGTCGGGCAAAGCAAGGCAAGGGTTGTTTCTGTTGTTCCTCTGTCCTCTTGGGTGGTCTTTGTTTTGTACGAGGTAGGGTGCACTGCTCAATGCTCATTGCTCGAAAGGTCGTTTTTTAGTTGGTAGTTGGTGTACTTCAAAGTGCATACCGGTAATATCTCTCGCATATTTCCACAACTTTGTGTAACGGTGTGTAACGACTGGGAACTGCCGTCCCAAGATTGCACAGCCTTGAGCTTGACATTGCCACGTCGCAACGGAGGCCCCATTCGTACTAGAAGCGTAATACCGTACCCCCCATACTCGATAACGGGGATCGATACCGGCATACCGGCTATTCGATTGTGAGCAACCTTACGACAAGGATCTCCACCCTTCACCATGTGAAATGTGTGCAAACGAACTTGTCAAGCGCAACAAAAGTCAGGCGTCTCTCCTGATCGGTTTTTGGAATTGCAATGCACGACACGTGCAGATCGATGTAGACGTACACGCCGCGAACGAAATGCACCCGCTAAGTGCGACTGTGCTGTGTGTAAGGTGCTTGCGAGATGTTCGGCCCTCGGCACACGGCCGTTTGAACGGCACGTTGTGTTCATAGCCGCAAAGCACTCCGATGCTGGAAAAAAGAAAGGGCTCGGACTTCGAATCGGGACCGAGTGGCAGCACATTGTGCTCAGACGCAAAAGTATTTGCGACAGTGACAAGAAGAAACAGCAATTACGTGGTGCGCAACTGATGACCCACAGTCAATTCTGTCACCAATTGACATCCACCCAACCTTAAGTATACTGGGCATAGTGTATAGTACTTCGCAACACCTAGGGAACAGTAGAGCATCGCATGTAGTCGGCTCTCCTCGCAAGTCAACATGAAAAAACTCCATAATTCCACGCACATACTTCTACTCGAAAAGGAATGGAATGGGTCAGTTACAACTACACCGGTAGCAATAAATGTCTCAGGCGACTCGAAGGAGAGAAGTAGTGGAGAAGGCAGCTACAATTTCCCCCCTCCCATGCGCCCCATGGAGCGATACCCTTCCCTTTGCAACAGCTCTTTCTCCCTGCGCTTGAGAGCTTTTTGGCGCTTATGAATCTCGGCCTGCGTCCTACTTCGCTCGGCTAATACCTTTTCCTCCCTCCGCTCGGCCTCTCTGAGCCTCTCCTTGCAGCGCCGATTGTTCGTCAAGTGCATAGGGGTCAAGCCGCGTGTATCCTTCGCGTGCAGGTCCACCTTGCGGCTGAGCAGAAGCTGTGCAGTTTATGCCCAATAGGTTGGTTGAAGTTCGGGGAGGCATGGAGGGAGGAACGCAATATTCTCGACTTGAGACAAACAGGCAACGACCGCGACGTATCGACTCGAAAGCAACAATGGTGTTATCATACACATAAGTATCTAAGTAGTCTGTTAAGGTCGCGGAGGAACCCTTTCAAGTATATGTTGTCGGGTAGGCGCGCGTAGGCGTTCCGACAACACATACAAATTACTTGAGAATAGATTAAGAGATTTGCAGCCAAAATGCGTTTTTCGAAATTTCGGACGAAAAACAAAATGGTGGGCAAATAAACGACCAAACAAATCCAGAGTTTTCCCCCCCTATTTTGCCCTTTTTTGGGCCCAATAACTTACAAACTCTCATGGTAATGACTGTTTTATTTGGCAGCATCTTTGGTGACATGGCATCAATACTCGAAAGCATACGCCTGGAGAACAGCTATCTTTTGAGTGACCGCCTTTTTTGCATCGGTAATGTACGAGCCATCGTACTACAGTAGGCTCCCGCGCGTGAAATGAAACCTTTAAGTGACTTTAGGGGGTTTCTGTGCTGCTGGCTGGCTCGCCATTTCGACTTCACAAAAACACCTCGTGAGTCGCTTTTGACTGTCCACGAATGTTGTCTGGCGCAGCCGACGCCTTCACGCACCCCATTAGGAGCATAACTCATTTTCGCGGGTTGTCGTTCCCTGTGAGGAGCTGTAGCTGTCCGCAAGTAAGTGAGTGAGGTGCAACGTTCAGTTGGGGGCTATTTAATGTCTCATGTTGTATTCTCCAAGTCTCGATCAATTTCGACCCCTGCAGCAACCTCAAAGTCGCGGTGTAGGCCTCTGTTGAGAGCGTGACGAAGATCAAATTGAAGAGAACCACAAGCTGTTGTGGTGAAAGTCTCTTGTTTACCACCGCTCTCTGCTACGTACGTAGGCACGGGCCAGCCGAAGGTGTAAACACTAGTGTGTCTGAAACAGCGGTGGTATTTATTATCCCGGTAACACATATACAGTATTAAGACTAGAGTCGCCCGGAAACCCGGGGACGGGGGTGGATAAGATCCTCCGCGTCCTTAATAGTAAAACATCTCGTCTACCTAATAAAATGCGTACTCTACGATTTCGACCCCGTCTCGGAACTTGATACGTGGGGTGCACCCATCGCCACACGCTACTGTTAATAGCCAGCATGGAGGAATCCACGATCACCTTTGCCCCCCTGGATAACGATTGTCCCTTGCGATCCCGTCGTGCTCACCAAAGGCCACCCCTATCGAAGGCACCCCCTATCCCTACAGTGCCTCTGACGCTAAATGGTTCGTGTCAAACAAGTATTATAGTGGTGTGGGGCAGACGCACCTCCACGACATGCAGTTTCCCTTCCTTTGCGGCCATATGTAAGGCGGTCTGTCCTCCCGGTCCCCGAGCGGTGTGATCGGCGTTTTTGTCGAGCAGTATCGTTGCGGCCTTTTCAAGCCCTCGCCTACAGGCGACGTGCAGCGGTCTTGTCAGTCCATCCGAAAGTGGGGTTTCAACGTCGCACCTGTTCGTTAGCCGTCAACGTCAACGCCAGCGTGGTGAGAAAGGCTTCGACGTGCCCGGACAAGGAGGAGATATTAGCCCAGACAACAAGAACAGTTGCCGGCCACTCTGTAAGTACGTAGTCTCCTACGGATACGCCCATGGCTCAGGGCCAACGTCAGCAGGCTTTCCAATACTTTCAATAGACAAACATGAGAACGAGCAAACGAACACCCTGCGTACATCGTGGATTCCTCAAGCGACAATGTTTATGTGTGTATACTATTGTAGGTGATAATCAACCTCCGGATGGCGATCGTGCTTCGATTAACACATGGTTGTTATCACCCGCCGCAGGTCTACCCTGGCCGCGCCCCAACAACATTGTCTCATCTCAAGCGCGGATCAGGTACTGACGATTCAGTCATTCATGAGCCGCATGCATTTGGCGTGATGAGTGAGAGAAGCGGGGTACGCATTTATTATTTACAGCCCAACACGCGGGGGGCTTACCCGTGCTTGGTTAGTTCCAGAATAGACTCCAGTTTGTTCCTTTCAACCGCGAGGTGGAGGGAGCTCATGCCGTTTTTGTCGCGAGCCTCGGCGTCTGCGTGTCCTTCCGTGAGCAGAAACTTGACCACCTCACCCCAGTTGCCGAGGCAGGCCACATGCAAGGGCTCGTGCTGTAGTTTTGCTTTAGCCCGTGTATCCGCTTCTCCAACGCCAACCAGAAGCCTTCGTTTCGGGTAATGGTTGATTCACAGGACGGAGAGAAAAACTGTACATAACCGTATATAACCGTACCACATTGATGCTCGCTAACCGTTATTGTAGGCGAAGAGATACATACCAAAGTCAATATACTATAATACCGTGCTGCGAACCGCTGACCTGTATCAATATGGACGCAAGTTCGCGGGTGCTGGTGGTCTGCGTTTCTCGATGAATGAACGGGTTGGTCACCTTCACAAATTGGTTGGAACACCTTTCGTCAGTGTACGCTTCCGGTCGGAGATATCAAGAAATGATGTGCCCACTAGATAATCGGCAACGAAGAACTTACTGCTATTGCACAAAGACATGGTTTCTAACCGCGTACAAAGAGTAGTAAAAAAATGAAAATTTTCGGCAGGATTTCCTACCTGACCACGTCCAAGCGGCCTTTCTCGCAAGCGCGATGGAGTGGTGTTTGCCGTCTTTTCTCAGTTGCATTCACGGTAGCCCCAAGCGCCAATAGTTTCGCCACGACATGGACGCTTGCCTGCAGCGTTTGAACGTGGGTGCAATGCACTCAAACCAAGGGGCCACTGCCATGCTAAAAAAACTAAAACGTTAATGCATAGGGTGAGAAGACGTAGGACGGGGGCTTTGATTCAACCATAGGCGGGGTGCGGTCGGTAGAAAGTCTTAGTAGACAGCGCAATCAAGCAAGGCGATACTGGTACGTGGACTGCGTGGGGTTTTCATCGCCTAGCGCAATAAGTGTTTTAGTGGTACTGCGTATGATAGATTCCATTGACAGACAGTTGCAAGCTTGGAATTTATATATTTAAAGAGTGCTCACGTTTTCGCAGGCTCGGTGCAGAATCGTTCGTTCGGCGGCGTCTCTGAAATCGATTGAGCCGCCTAGCTCCAACAGCTTTTCCACGCCCTGCATGTTGCTGTGGCCAATCTGTGTATGCACTCGCCTTTTGAGAGAACCAAGATCTGGGAGAGGGCGTCGGACGGGATGATCATCTCAGCGAGAGTATCATAGGTTCGTTGAGGCAGGCGATATGCGATTTTTCTACAACTTGTAAAGATACCGGGTGTACCACGTATGTGCGCATGGACCACAATTTAGAAAGCGTCGCCAGCTCAATGTGGGCCGGCTTACAATATGTTGGGCGTTTACAAGTGCTACTATTAATACCGTCTCCACCTTTTAGCTCTTCGCTTCGGCCAAGTAGTGCCGCGATGCGGCTTCCTGGTTCTTGGTCGCTGCATAGATCGCACGGGAGTCTCCCGCAGATATCCTTGCTCCTGTGTTTTCCATCAGGTCCAAAATAGCACCAGTTATAGAGCGTCTATGGAAGCAGCCTGTCTTCGGGGCGCCAGGAGCAACTTAACAACCTGCCTTGCCGGACTATAGTACACGAAATCGATGTATGCCACCAATATCTCTCCGATATGTCGACCCTTTGCTTCTCATTACAATACTGTAGGCTACCACGCGAAGCAGTGGAACCCCCTACAAGTAGGAATATGTGGCGGTCGACTGATTATGTTAAGCCTGCTGCCCCCGGTCAGCTCCTGCAAACTTTCGTCAGCCTCTGAGCTCCCACTGCACCACAGCTCTCACACTTATCCGATATCGCGAACAAAGGCGCCCCACCCGTAAAGAGAAACATTTTTTACTCTGTAACTGCGGGTACGTACGGCAAATGCATGTATCCGAGTACCACACGATACACAAGTATAAAAATAGCACCTTGGGTCAGATCCATTCTCCAGCAGGAAGCGTACCACCTTTGTGTGACCTTGCCTACAA